>VZTE01004974.1:806429-849849 GCA_013397775.1 Eulacestoma nigropectus | reverse complement strand
CTATCCGAAGTAGTATTGCAGAAACGAAGAGGATTAGATTTGATATTTTTACAAGGAGGACTCTGTGCTGCACTTCAAGAAGAGTGCTGTGTATATGCTGATCATACTGGGATTATAAGAGATACCATGACCAAATTACAAGAAGGACTAGAAAAAAGGAGCGAAAAGCCCAACAAAGCTGGTATGAATCCTGATTTAATCATTCCCCATGGTTAACTACCCTGCTATCAACAATTACAGGACCCTTGATATTATTAGTTTTAGGGTTGGCATTTGGTCCTTGTATTTTTAATAAAGTGATTGCCATTGTTAAGAGTAGGTTAGAAGCAGCACATTTAATGCTTGTGAAAGCTAAAAATGAATCAACAGATAAAGAACCTATGTTAGAAGAAATGTTGATTTTAAGTCAACAGGAGCTACAACGATTTAAGGAACAAAATGGGGAAAAGGAAAGGGGGGATTGTGATAAGTAAAATCTGTTTGTTCATTAAATCTTGCTCACAGACATGTAAGACAAACTACAGGCTTGCTTAAAGTATTGAAGTTTTGTTGCTTTGACACTGCCTTGACTTTTTGTGCATGTAAGATAAACCACAAGCATCCGGTAGAACAAACAATGTACGAAGTAACGCCAAGTTATGTAACAAGTTACGAAGGTCAAGTAGAAGGCACCCAGGAAGATGATGAGCCTTCATCCTCAAGACCACCAAGAGGCAGAAAACGACCCCCTAGCAACAAGCCGCGCAAGCGCAGAGCACCCTGGAAGAACCATATGTGTAAGAAACCAAAGAGTATATAACCCGTGATTGTACAGGAGATACCGCACACTATTGGTGGAGCGGAGACTCCCCCGGTCACCCAGTGCGCTGTTTTGCTTGCTATCGCTTGCTCAATAAATCTTACTTTGTAACTGATTCGAATTGGTTGTTGGAATTTGTACACGCACTTTATAACAAGCCTGTCTTTGTAGGGGAAGTGCTCTAGCTCCCTTATCAACTTCATGGCCTCCTCTGGACCTCCTTCATCAGTTTCATGTCCTTCTTCTGTTGGGGACCCCAGAGCTGGATGCAGTGTTCCAGGTGGGGTCCCACCAGAGCGGAGCAGAGGGGCAGAATCCCCTCCCTCACCCTGCTGGCCACGCTGTTTTGACGCGGCCCAGGATGCGGCTGGTTTTCTGTCAAGTGTCAGATCTGCCCTCTGAGATCTGGCGAGCCTTTTCCTGCCAGGAGCATCAGCCGCGCTGGGGCGGGCGCAGGAGCCGGGCCCGGCCGGGACGAGCCGTCCCCTCCCGGCGGCCCCAGGCAGCGGCGGCGGCGGGGGGAGGAGGGGAGCGGCGCCCCGTGCGTGCCGCAGCCGGTCACGTGGGCAGCGGGACCGGGGTCGGGGCCGCGTGAGGCTGAGGCGGCGNGCAGCCGCCGCGACCTCCGCCGCCCTCGGCCGAATCGGCCAGCACGCGCCCCCGCTGTGGGGAGGCTCCGCCGCCGCCGCCGCCGCCGCTCTCCCCTCGGCCGGGAGGAGCTACGGCTCCCAGGCGAAGGAAGAGGAGGAGCTGCGCGTCCGGTACCTGGATGATGAGCACAAAGGTAACGAGGGGAAAGAGGCTCTGCACCCGGTGGCCCGGCCTGGCCGGGGTGACCCCTGCGGGGCAGGGAGAGGGCGGCCCTGGGGGAGCTACCCGGCGGCGAGGGGCGGGAAGAGAGCGGCGGCTCCTTCTTCTCCTTGTCACCGCGGCCGGGGTTGCGTCGCAGGGTGCTGGGAGCTGCTGGCATGGCAGTGGCAGAACTGGGTCAGCTTGGTCCCTCTTGGCTCTTCACAGGATCGTAGAACGTTTTGGGTTGGAAACGACCTTGGAGACTGACTGATTCCAACTCCTCTGCCATGGGCAGGGAGACCTCGTACTAGACCAGGTTTGCTTAGAGCCCCATCCAACCTGTCCTTGAACACCTCCAGGGATGGCGCATTTGTAGCTTTTCTGGGCAACCTATTCCAGTGCCTCACCACCCTCACAGTAAAGCTTTTCCTCCTATTAGCTAATCTAGACCTACTCTCCTTCAATTTGAACCCATTCCACCATGTCCTGTCACTACATGCCCTTGTAAATAGTCTTGCTTCATCTTTCTTGTAGGTTCCCTTCATGTACTGGAAGGCTGCAATTAGGTCACTCCAAAGCCTTGTCTTTTCTACACTGAACAGTTCCGATTCTGTCAGCGTTTCTTTATAGGAGAGGTGTGCTGTTCTTCTTGTTGTCCTGGTGGCCTCCTCTGGACTTGCTCCAACAGGTCCATGTCCTTCCTGTGCTGGGACCCCAGAGCTGGATGCAGTGTTCCAGGTGGGGTCTCACCAGAGCAGAGCAGAGGGGCAGAATCCCCTCCCTGGCCCTGCTGCCCACGCTGCTTTGGATGCAGCCCAGGACACGTTTGGCTTTCTGGGCTGGGAGTTCACATGGCCGGGTTGTGTCCATCTTCTTATCCACCAGCACCCCCATGTCCTTCTCCCTAGGGCTGCTCTCCATCTGTTCATCCCCCAGCCTGTGTTGGTACTGGGGCCTTTCCTGACCTAGTTGCAGCACCTTGCATTTGGTGTTGTTAAACGTTGTAAGAGGTTCACATGGGCCCACTTCATGAGCTTGTCTAGGTTGCTGGGGATAGCATCCTGTCCTTGAGGTGTGTCAGCAGCATCACTCCTCTTTTCCAGAGTACTGCAGCATATGTACTGTGTTTGTGAGGTACACCTCTCTGAGTTGGCATCTGTTGGCCACTCTGATTTTGAGAAAAGGAAGTTTAGTGGCAAACTTCTAGAGTCATGCTGTTTCTGACATGAGTTTTGTGCTTGTGTGCAGGAGGGAGAGAAGGGCACAGAACTTAAATTGACGTTTTCTGTGCTGGAAGGTATGGCTTCAGTATTCTCTCATCTCATGCCACTTTCCTAATAACCATCTCATCCTCCTCCTTGTTTTTAGTGTTGTCGTCTGCTACTCACCTTGTTCAACTCAACTATACCAAGAGTCTTATTTTAACTCACCTGGTTAAAAAAAGAAAGAAAATCTGTGGTCCTTAGTGACCTGCAGCCAGTGCATGACAGCACAGACACTTTGTACTTCCTCTTCTGGTGTGGTGCTCACCAGATTTTGGAGGTGTTCCACTTCCTTTGGTGTTTGTCACTTCCTTCCCCTGTGGATGCAGCAGGGCTAGGAATGGTGGAGAAGAAGTAATTGCAAGCTCTGTTCCTGAGGATTTATTTTGATAGCCATGGTGTTAAACCTGCTTTTATGGAGAGGGCCACAGTATAGAGTTTTGATCATCTGCAGTGCATGTCTCTTTTTATGGAGACTATATCTTGGAACCACCATATATTGAGATGCACAGTTTAGTTTACATCTTTGAGCATGTTAACTCAGCTATTTCAGACCTGCTGCCGATTCAGGCAAATGCCCGTGAATTGAGTATGTCTGTACATAGATTTGTATACATGTACAGAGAGGTAACTTTAAAACTTTGAATTTTAGGATGAGGCTTAGAAAATGATTCTTTTTTTTTCCAAGGGAAAACTGATGCTGTGTTTTCATCTGAGGGCAGGTTTTTGTCATTGTTTAGGGTTGATAGTAAAGATGATGTAATCTGATCCTGAAATCATCTTCTATCTTAGTTGTAGTTCTATTCCCAACTCTTTCCACTTCCTTTAAAATGTACTACTTTAGTCCTATTTTTCTACGCAACTGTGGAACTTCAAATTAGTTTTAAACTTCCATTCAGATTTTTTGGAGGTTATTTTAAGTCAAGGAAGAGACAAGACAGGAGCAATGAAGAGTTTGTAAAATGTTAGAAGAGTGTTTTTCCGTGTTTATTTTGTGCTTTACCAAGAAGTAGTAGAAAGTATCATGATCTTATATAGTACTCAACTTTTATTTCTGCTGTTACAAAACAAACATAGAATTAGGCAGTGTGTTCCAGCTGTTGAATCAGCTAGGAATCATTGTTTTTGTAATGTTACGAAGGTCCTTTGTACTGAATATGTAGCCTAATGCCCCCAAACACGGAGATAGTATTTGTAATGTTATAGCAACTGTCACTATCATAAGGAATGTTTCAGTCAGTGTATTTTTAATTAAGGTATTCTCTTCAGCAGAAGGAATTTTCTTTGGTATTGACTTTCAGAAGGACATAGAAGCAAACAGTGTTTATTACAAAAATATAAGAATAAGGATCTAGAAGTAGGCCAAATGGAGACATGAACTTCATATGCCTTCTTCAGCAGCACAAAGAGCAGGCAACATTTCTGCAAAAGAAACATGGCTCTGCTTCCTCCCCGTAGTGCTACCACACACCCTTCTCCTCACCTTGTATGCCAAGTTCATTTATATTTATCTGCTTACAGCATGTAATAACCTTGCTGAAGGAGGGCACTAGCTCCATAAACACCCCTGTGATCTTTCTTGCTCTTTTCTACCCTGCCATTCCTTGATCTTCCATTTCATGTTCTAGACTTTTCCATGTGATACTCATGCCCTTGTGGCCTCATCACACTCTCCCATTACATTCTTCTTGACTCCACACAGGGTCAGACCCTGTTCTCTGACTACCTTTTACAGCACACACGTGCTTGTTGATGCTGTGATTGTGCTCTTGCACATGCCTAGTGTTTCCATGTTACTCAGAGAAGGATGTATTGTGAATACTGGGGACGAAGGAAAACTAGCTGTACCTGCCTCACGTATAGGCACATGTCTTGTAGCACTAGACAAATCTTTGCCTGTAGGCAGAGTAGCAAACTGTTCTGCTTCATATCACTTCCATATCATCTGCATACTCCAGGTCTTCGGAAGTTGTTAAACATAAACTAAAATGGGACTATATTTGCAAAGGCTAGTTGTTGAAATTTTAACTCAGGTCTTTCCAGCTTCCAAATTTGACCTGAATTAGAATACAAAAGGTGTGAGATTTTTGAAGAATGTGATTGAAAAATACCTGTATATGCTGCACGTTACAACTTGTGAAGCTCTTAGTGTCAGTTTTCTGTGAGTAAAGATGACTGTCAGTATCTTAGTATTTTTTAATTAAGTATATGTCTTTAACTTTTTTTTAGATGCTATTTGATTGTCACTAGGATGGAAATGTATTACAGCTGTTGACATTTCAGAACTCTTAGCCAAGTTGCATTAGTGATCCCATTACAAATTTAAATGAACTTAGTGCTTTTGATTTTTAAGTTATAGGTGCGACTGGGAGAAATACCTTTTTAGTGTTGACTCTAGTGTTGCAGTGTCACGTGCTGAAATGTGATATAAATATTTATAAAATTTAGATTTTACACTAGAATGACTTCTTATGATCAAATTTCCCAGCCGTTTTTAGTTCAGTTTAGACTAAGACAGCTTTTGGTCTTCATCAGTTAGAATGTTAATGTACATGGAATGGGCAAAACCAAATATGATCTTGGTTGAAGTTGTTTGCTCAGAGGTTGGAACCTGATAGCTAGCTGATAAATCGGAAAAACTTCCGCTTCTTTTGCTGTCTTTAAAGCAGGGCTGACCAGGTGAGATCTACTAATTTAAGAAGTGTGGAAAAGGGTTAAAACAGAATTTAGAGATGAAACAAACGCAGATAGGGGATTTTGAAGCGTGTTTTGGTGCTTTTTAAAAAGTACTGGTTGGTATACATCTGTGTGATTTTTCACTTAAATTCTTCTTGATAAGATGATTAATGAAAGCCACCAGAATTGTGCGTGATAGATTCACCATATGTTCTTGTTTTCCTTAAGAAACTACTTTAGAGTAATAAACATCTAAGTCCTCTTTTCTGCCTTGGTTTATCTGAGTAGGTAAGTGAAACAAGCTTAAAAATAACTTACTTTGATTCTCCTTCCTTTTTTCAAAGCATAATTCAGACTTTTAAAAATATTTTTTTAAATTATGGAAAATTACATTTCTGTGCCAGTGTATTCAATGCAAATAAATAATAACAAAATAAATACAAATAAATTTAAAAAAATTCTGCACGTACTTTATATGCAGATGTAGTGACTCTTCCGAACTGTGACAAAATGACTAATATGAGTTTAAAGACAAGATTTATTTTTACGTAACCATTTAAATGTGTTTCTACCAAAAATTGAGGATGAATGTTTTGATCCCTAAAAAGTACAAGATAAAAGAGGTAAAAACCATTATTGAAAGTAAGATTTCCTGTATGCTGATACAAACAGTGGTTAAACCAGTATCAAATCTCTTCACTTTATTTAAGTATTAAATTTAGTGGATGCTATGAAATCAGGATGTTTCTGGGAATTTACAGGTATTTTGAAGCTGTCTTCCAGATACGTACATATTTTATTTCACTAATTATTATTTTATTTCACTAAAAGATATTTTTTTCTTTTTTTATGCATTACTTTTTTTTTTTTTTTTTTTAAGCATTGAGAATTATGCCACAGGCAGCTTTCTCTTTTGACATGGACAACTTGTAAGTAGAGAACATATTGTACATTTGCATATGCTTTGCCTCTAATGGTCGGCTAGGAAAGTAGTATACAGGAATATTGCTGTTTGTATTAGGCATCACTGGGAATCATTGTCTCTTGGAAAACCTAGCCAGTTAGATGAAGTTAGTTTTCAGTATGCAGATGGAATTTTTAACAGATGCACATTATGTGCTGAAGTGTGTCCCAGAAATAATGTGGGGATGACGCCCAGGAAAAACTATGAGATTAATATTGAGTTTAACATTATGTGAATGATTATTCCTTCTTAATATGTCTGTCACATTTTTGATACCATACAGATACACCAACAAAGCTACTACTAGTACTACTACTACTACTACTACTACTGCTAATTTCTACTTATATTTATTAATGACTACTTTTTAATATGTTTTCTTTTATGAGTAGGTTTTTCAGACAGTTTATTTTGCAGGATTTTGGACAGCACATATATGTGTGTGTGCTTTAGGAAAAATGAACCATGGTTAAATGCTTCAGATGACAATGTAGCAGATATTATTGAAAAGTTACAGCAGTCAGGTCAAGTCCAAGGTGACTGAAAAAGGGGAAACATTGTACCCATCTTCAAAAGGGGCAGAAAGCTGGACTCTGGGAACTACTGACCTATCAGCCTTACCTCTGTGCCTGGAAGAGTCATGGAATAGATAGTCTTGGAAGCTGTGCTAAGGCACATGGAGGACAGGGAGGTGATTCAAGACAGCCAGCACGGCTTCACCAAGGGCCAGTCCTGCCTGACCAACCCAGCGGCCTTCTATGATGGAGTGACTCTATCAGTGGTCAGGGGAATGGCTACAGATGTTGTTTATCTGGACTTCTGTAAAGCCTTTTATAGAGTTCCACACAACATCCTTCTTTCTAAACGAGTGAGATGGATTTGATAGGTGGACTGTTCGGTGGATGAGAAATTGGTTAGGTGGTGGCATCGAGAGTGCAGTGGTCAGTGGCTCAGGTCCTGATGGATGCCAGTGACAAGTGGTGTGCCTCAGGGGTCTATACTGGGACCAGTGTGATTTAGTATCTTCACTGATGACATAGATGAAGGGATTGAGTTCACCTTCAGCAAATTTTTAGATGACACCAAGCAGAGTGGTGCAGTTGACACACCTGAAGGATGGGATGCCATCCAGAGGGACTTGGACAAGTTCAAGAATTGGACCCATGGGAATATCATGACGTTTAACAAAAGACCAAGTGCAAGGTGCTGCACCTTGCTGCACCAAGGTACTGCATAGCAACCTCCAGTATCAACGCAGGCTGGGGGATGAACAGATGGAGAGCAGCCCTGGGGAGAAGGACTTGGGAGTGCTGGTGAGTGGGAGGCTGGACATGACCCAGCCATGTGCACTCCCAGCCCAGAAAGCCAAACGTGTCCTGGGCTGCATCCAAAGCAGAGTGGGCAGCAGGGCCAGGGAGGGGATTCTGCCCCTCTGCTCTGGTGAGAGACCCCACCTGGAACACTGCATCCAGCTCTGGGATCCCAGCACAGGAAGGACATGGACCTGTTGGAGTGAGTCCAGAGGAGCCATGAATATGGTTGGAGTGATGGAGCACCTCTCCTGTGAGAAAAGGCTGAGGGAACTGGGATTGTTCAGCCTGAAGATTAGGCTTTGGGGTGGCCTTACTATGACATTCCAGTCAGAAATTCTTTTCTGTTAGGGACTGAAACTGGTTGCCCAGAGAAGCTGTGGATACCCCATCCCTGGAGGTGTTCAAGGCCAGGTTGGATGGTGCTCTGGACAACCTGGTCTAGTGCAAGGTGTCCCTGCAGGGGGCTTGGAACTAGATGATCTTCAAGGTCTCTTCTATCTTCAGGATGCTCAGGTCTTAGAGTAATGGCTTATCAGAAAAAAACTGCTTCAAATGTGACTGCAAGGAATGTCTTTTGTATCTGTCACTGCAATATGTTGGTGTCCCTTGCAAACCTTTTATACTTTCCTCTTGCAGTTCATACTTCATATTTTTTTTCTTACTTAAATGAGAGCAGCTGGGTGGGATAAAAGCTTTATCTTTTACTTTTGTAGAAGGAAGCAGAAGTGGTGGTTTTATGACTTGATACAACACTGCTAAGATAAATCGACTTGTATGATTTGTCTTCAAGGATCACTCCTTTGTGGGAAAAAATATTTAAAGGGCTTTAATGTTAACTGGAACTTCCTTCTGAATACACTCTTGGTGGTGGAGTAGCGGTCTTTGGGCTCCAGTGGGGAGAAGAAAAATTCAAATGTCATCAAGTGTCATTGCCAATAAGTGTAACAAGCTTCTGAAAAGGACTATATTTCCTGACTGAAGTATGGTTTGGGATAATAGCATCTCTAGTTTATTCAAACATGAGATTTGTAGTGCCTGAAAATCTAATTGAAGTCAGGGTGAAGGGTCTTTTTGTTGCTTTAACGTGGGATTTTTTGCCTAATCTACTTGTGTTGAACGTATGGAGTATTTGAATATGGAGCGATCCTCCTCCTGGAGAAGAAGTTGTAACAGCTGAAGAAAAGTGCTACAGCACCACTCCTTTTTGCTTAACAGGACATAAACATATTCCTGTGTAAGTGCTGAATATCAACCTTTGCATGTGGTCCTGTATGAATACCTCCAGCCATAGGGATAAACGTGGGAATTCAGGCTAGTAGAACAAAGGAGTGAAGGTCATTTGGGTTGACCTGGCTCCTCTCCACTTTTAGGAGGTATCTATACTTAGCAATTGACTGTACCTTAGGAGCAAGAAAGGCAGGTATGCTTTATTACCTACATTTGAAACCATTTTTATTTGAATCTTGAGAGTGGTAGCTGGCAAATGGAAGACTTTGTCTTCAAATTGATAACTGCAGAAGGAGCAGGAGCTCTTTTTAATCTTGTCTTGTGTGCATGTGTGTGCACATACATGCAGAAGAAAGCAGAGGAAGGGAGCTCAAACACTATTGGGTCAGTCCTTAGGGAGGACAGGTTTTCCAGAAATAGAAGAAGCATTATGCACTGTGATGACAGGGAAGGCTACGAGAGCAAGATTATGTATATATTGTACATTCAAAGCTGAGTGGTGAAGCAGTAATCACCTTGGCAAATACTGAGCTTCTGGAATTTGTTTTTTCATCTTGTAGGTTGACGGCAATACTATGCACTTTTTTGTTTGAGTTAGAGCTCCCTTTCTGCCTTTCATTCCTGGTTGGTGCCCTAGCTGTTTTTCTCCCCTTATCCTTGCATTCTGTGCATAAAGGTCCTGATTGATAAAATGTTACCAGGTCAGGATCAGGGCTGTGTGCTGGTGTTTTGAACTTGGGCAGTTGTGTTGAGTTCAGGCAGTATTGTCCAAAAGATTGCTATAGACATGGTAAACTTAGGCATTACCAAAACAAACTCCTGAGAATTTTCCTGTTTGATAATCATGCCTGTTAAGGTGAGGGGGCAAAATAAAGACAATTTTTGTTTCTGCTGCAACATTCAAACCAATGCACAGGTAATCAGTCAGTGAGACAATTGATCTGTAACTGGACTAAGGGAGCTGTGAATGTGTCTCTGGAGTCATGTACGAAGCATTGAGCTTGATTTTTGTGTTTCAGGGGACAACTTTTTGTGTGATTTTGTTCCTTTTTAAACAAAAGTACAAGTTTCCCATTGGTGGCATTCTTTCTGTGTTTATGACTTCCTTTTACCTGTATAGGAGTTACTAGTCTTTGCTGTGATAGCACTTCATGCTTTAAGAAGTCTCTGGAGATAGGCTCTCTAAATATGGAAACATGCTTTACAATTAAGCATCATTCCTGACTGCATGTCAGCACTTCATGTACAAACATGCGATGTGTAATTCTACTTTCAACCTTTGTAAGGACTGTTTCCACATGAAGGTGGTAGGGCCATATTTTTATTCTTAAAGTAAGTATAATTTGTGTTGAGTATTGAAAAGTATAAATCAGTGTATTTTCTTTCAGAAACTCAGTCGAGATTACACTAGCATTTTTTTTGCAGTCCTCAATGCCTTTTGTATAATTTCAAAATAATAATAACAACTTATATAGATGAGACATACTTTACTACGTTCTAACAATGATATGATTTTTCTTCCCCTCCAGGAATTGTGGTACTTGGATTAAACAGATCTCATGCCAAGAATGCACTTAGCAAAAATCTTGTAAAAATGGTAAGTGAAAAGAATAGTTTTTAGTATAAAGGTGAAGTACTGGAATGAAGCACTTTAAAAAGTGTTTGGTTATTCCCCTTCCTCCTTTTCTCTGTAGATGTCAAAAGCTGTGGATGCTTTGAAATCTGATAAGAAAGTACGAACTGTTATATTCCGGAGTGAAGTCCCGGGGATATTCTGTGCTGGTATGCAAACTTAATTTTCCTGAGAAGCTGGAAATCTATATTCTCTTATTATACTTAAAAAAAAAAAAAAAAAAAGGCCCAGATTCCAAGGAAACATGTCTTTTTAATATATTGATCTCAGTAGCAAACAAAACATTTTTGTATGATTTTCCTCAATTGCTAACATGAATCAAATATTGGGTTTATTCTTTCTGTGTCATAAAGTATTTCAGAATATGTAATAGTTTAACTATGATGGTGAAAAATCATTTAATTGAACTAGAAGCTTTTGCAAGTGTGTCAGAATAAGGTGCAAATAATTTTAGAGGCCCTAAAAAGAGGCTTTGTAGAAAGCTGTATCAAACCTGTATTTAAACAATTAATGTAAAGTTTTAATTAAAGAAACATATGTAAACGTAAAATTTCATGATGAATATGCATGTTACTGCAGGCTGAATGTATTCTCAAATTAAAAACAAATCAAAACAAAAAGCACACACCCCAGCCTACATATCCAACAGTTACGTGTGTCTTGCCAAAGTGCTCAGAAAAGCAAAAGCTCTCAACCACCAGATGCTGGGAAACAGAATTTGCTGACATGTCAAGATCAATTCATACAGCAGTATGTTTTATGAATACCAAGTGAATAGTCTTCTTATGTAAAAATGTTTCAACCAGTTCTTACTTTATTCAAATTTAATTTAAATCTATTTGAAACTGAAAACAGAAGTAAAAGAGTTTGTTCTTTCTAATATATTAATAGAACTGTCAAGAAATAGATGAGTTCTGAAATTTTACTTTTCTGATTGTTTATCTAGTTATGCTTGATAGCCCCAAATAACATAATTATTTTAGTTGTAGATGCAAAATAATTTTTCCAATTTTTTAAATACGTAATGTACCTAAGCAGTTTTAGTTGAGTTTAAAATTATTTTTGTTGCTTTTAATAAGTCTATTCTCATGCAGATACAGTTTGTCACTTACAAGATTTGTGAAAATACTTGTCTTGGAAAAAAGGGAATAATCAATTCAGTACTTAGTAATACATAAAAATAGGTTAAATGTGTATGTATTAATCAGCATATTTAATTTAAAGGCTGTGTGTTGTTTTCAATCAAGAAGTTTTAAGTTTTAGTCATCTCAGTAAAAAAGATTTAAGAACTGTAATTTTTAAACTGATGAAGAATGAAGCATCAGAGCAACACATGCAAATGGTGTTTCAAGTTAAATGTTACGTACTTGAAATAAAAAGGTGGCTGTTGGGTTTTTTTGACAATGTTTATTATTTGATGTTTATTTGACTTGAATTTTGTAGTAGTGGTATATTGGAAATAGGAGAGCAGAAATACTGATTTTGAGGGAGGCTATCTCATAATAGTATACTACTATTATTGTACTTAGGAGCTCCAAGTATATCTCCAGTGTTCTTTGTTAGCTGTCTCTTCGGAGCTGTTTTGGTACTAAGATTTAACATAGTCATTGCTGCTTGTTTGTCTGGCTTAAAAAACCAAGCAATTAGGAGTATGTATTAACACATAACAATAGAGAAGATACAAGGGCATTAGGAAGGAAAATTAATCCTGAAAAGAAGACTATGAAAGACAAGGGCTAGGTAGCTATGTCTGGATTTTAACCCAGAGAGCAGAGATAAGAGTGTGAACTGGGTGTCCATAATTTTAAAGAAGTGATGGGTAACGTTCCCAAATGAGGTGCCTAAGAAAGGAGATTCCTGTAGCTGAACAAGTGAAATAAAGGATGTTCCAGCAGTGGTAACTGTTGGAAATTCAGAGTGAACCAGAATACTTGGGGCAGAGTTTTGTTAATGAAAATATGCGAAAAGTGCACAGTGGATGGATGGATTGCTTCAGTAGGTGACTTTAATGGGTGTCTCTAAAAATGATAATAGGGGAAGCATAGTGAGATCTGGAAAAAAAGGGTTAACAGCTTAGGGGAGTAAGATGAAGAGAGGAGGAACATACTGAATGTAAGAAGGCATTTTCTGGAGGAGACTCAGGAAATTCAGTAGAACAGAAGAATGTGTTTTCAAACTTAAATGTTAAAGGAGAATGTGTTGCTTCAAGACATTTAATTTCCTTAAAAAATGCAAGGATCATCTTGTGAAATGTCACATTTTCCTATGCCTTATAGTGCTATTTAGTTAGGCTAAACCTTGAATGTTTTTATTTTTTTGTATTTCCTCAATAATGTTTTCTTGCTAACACGTAAGGGAATGTATGTTTTTAAAAATAGACTTTTATGATTATTTTCTTGACCACCATCTGGTGTTTTACAGACCGCATATTAGGAAACTTTGTCCTAGAATGTAGTTCCCTTTTATGTGTGGTATGAAGTCCAAGATCATTAAATTCTGCCATTCCTTAGCTATCAGCAAATATGTGTGAAAGCCACAACCTGAGTGTCTTGTTTCCTTCTAAGGCCTAGTCTGCAAAACATGACATCCAACCATTTTTCACAAAGTAACCGTGTGGATGATTAAAACATTTAAAGTCTGTTGATGACTGATGTAGATTTGGGTATGATTTCAAATTATGGAATTTTTACATGGTGAAATGGGAGTGGGACAAAAATGAAATTGTATAAAAGAATGTAGAGATGTGCCAGAAATCATATCCTCTCATTTCTGCGTAAAAATTCGCTTTGAGTCTTTACCTACTCGTTTCTTTGTGTCTCTTTTTTAATACTTCATACATCCGTGGGTGCAGAAAGTTCCTCATTAATGCTCTAGCACTGATCAAAAGGGACACCCAGAAGTCAAAGACTTGTGTGTCTGGAGTTAAGGATGTTTATGATTATGCATAGACTATGCCTATGAGTAATTATGTCTATGAGGGCTTCTTGTGCTTCCATTAGAAATGCTCTGGCACTGAGTCACTTCTTGGCTCCTTTCTTTCTCCATCTGAAACCAAGTAAGTAAAGTATTGGCCTTTCTGGAGTGAATATATGTGACCAGTCTTGGCCCATGTAAGTTGCGGCTGTGTACTTGCCCCATTCTGCAGCCAAAGCAGGTGAGGACTCTGTACAGGAGTCTTTATTTCCTGACAGTGTTCCATTCTTGAGGAGGGCATGGGCTTATGCATGGAATAAGGCAGGTGTGCCATGGGTAAAGTGTCTGTGATCAAGTAATCATGGGCTGTGCTGTGTTGACACAAGGGGCCAAATTACATTCACATGGAAGTTTGAATAGCTTGATTTTTCATTATTAATGTAATTTTAACGTATGTATATTACTGATATTGCTGAGGCACTTTTTGTGAACAGATTTTTAGGCTTTTTCATCTTCAAAATATTTCTAGAAGTAAGTATGCGTAGTCATGTTGGGTGATATGGTATGTGAGGGAGAGAGGAGGGAATATCCACAAGTTGTTGCAAAACCTCATTTTGTATGGATATGTTCACAGAATGGATAAGGTTGGAAGAGACTTCAGTGAGGTTGTCTGGTCCAACCTCCCTGCTCAATCAGGGTAATTCTGGAGACAGTCTTAGAGCTTCTTCTGATTTTAACCACATGAGGTCAAAAAAAGGTACAAATAAAATATATTGCTTAAGAGTACTTTTTTTTGGTTTTCAGACAGTATTTGATAATGGCTTTGGTCCGAAGCGTTGAACAAGCTAATATTGCACCTTAAAGCTTTTGTTGTTCAATTTTCTAAGGCTTTGAATAAAAGCAAAAATAATCTTTATAGAACTTCTAATTATTATAGAATTTTACCTTGGGAAGTGTTTTGGCTGAAGCTGAAGACTGCTGCATGGTTCTAGGTCTCCTACTTCTATTTTCTCCCGTCTCACCCACTGTTGTCAGTGTATTTGATGACATGAAATAGAGATTATGCTATATTTTGCAATTGAAAATGATGAATATTTGAGATCAGGTAATATTTGTCTATTTTTCAACAGTTTTATATGTTGATAGTTATAGTGATTAAAGGAACAGATTCCTTTTATATTCTTTTCCTTCCACCTTTTTACTTGCTGTTCATTATATTGTTGTTTTTCTTGGTACTGTCATGTTCCTCCAGCCCTCTTTTTAGGTCCTGTCAAGAAGGCATTAAAAAAACATGCTCCTCACGTATTTGTCTCAGGCAGTAACTTACTGACCCATAGTCCATTGGTTAGTTTACAGCTCATGCTAATAAATAAAACCCCTTGCTACTGATTTACCACTCAGAGTAGTTCCTTTGGTGCTTGAACAACCAGGACAGTTGCTTAACTCTTACAGTCCAAGTCCGGTCAAGGATCATTTGTCTTAAAAACTCATGTGTGAGTTGTTGTCAGTTTCCCTGCAGCCATCCCGCCTCTGTTGATATGCAGAAAAAATCCTAGTATCTCATAAAGGAGAAGAGGGACTAGAGGAACACACTGCTTCTGGATTTTGAGTTGCATGGGAGAGTTAGGAGAGCTTTCTGGGACAAGAACTTGTAACTTCTTGAAATTTTTGTGGTGACTATGATTTGCATGGGAGAGTTAGGAGAGCTTTCTGGGAAAGATCTTGAAACTTTTTGAGACTTTTGTAGTGACTTTGTTTTAGAGTATAAGTGTTTAGAGCAGTCCCTCTTCAGTATTGTTTTTTCGGAGTGATCTGGACTATATGAAAGAGGTTGTGAGGTTGATGGGTTATTTGCTCTGTATATGTGTGCATACAGAGAGAGCAAGCTTTGGAAACATTTTTACTTGGCATATTTGAGAAATGTTCTTTGGAGACCTTATTTCAAAAATCTTTGAGACATATCAGAATATAGACAGTTAACTTTTTGCTGTTGTTGCTGTTACAGGCTTTCAAGACAGTTTGAAAAATTTGAGTATTTGAGCTCTTTAAACCACTTTGACCTAGAAGTTGCTGCAGTTTGGCCAATTAAGTCCCTTCTTGGAAAAGCAGAAGTAATCTCTCTGCCAGAAAAAATTCACCATTTGAATCCATGGTGTAAGTAAAGCCAACCCAAATGCTTTTCCTGTTGGCATAAATTGTCTGCATCAGAATTTTGTTTCTAGCAGGGTTAAATTTGCTATATGGAGTCTAATTCCCAGCTGCCACTTCCAGCTGGTGCAGTTTTTCTGGCAGAAGTTTACTAAGCAGACAAGACTGGTAGAGCAGATCCTTGAAGACTTCTTTGTTTATGGGGTTTTGATGTGGAGGAGTAGAGGAGTTTCATAATATCTCTCAAATACTTGACCTGCTCTTATTTTTATAGAACTAGCAGGAGTAGTAGGGAGGTATTACTGTGGGTGTAGTCTCCTTTTTTTTCTTGCAGTCTCTGTTAAACAAGCAAGAAGACAGATTTCAGCGCCTGCACCAGAAACTGAGAGTTTGTGTATTACTCCACTCTTCCCTCTTGAGCAATCAGATCACATGTGAAAATGTTTTAGTGTCTTCTGAATATTTCTGTTGCTGTATGTACCTTTCGTTCCTCCAGATAGATGCCTTTTGACGTAGACTGTAGCTAGGTTCTTTTCTCTTTCTCATTCCAAGCTTTCATCAGTGTTCAGACTCCAAGTGATGTTAGCTGCCTGTAGACTATTAGGCTCAATGACAGTTGCATTTCCCCTAGAGCAACATCAGTGACATGAAATGCATCAGGTTGGTCAGCCATGCGGCAGCTCTGTCTTGTGTGTGCACAGTCATCTGTTACCTTTGGATTCTGCAGCTTGCATTTGTCTGACAGATGATTTTGCTTCTTAATTTTGTTGTCTTTCTGGAATGACGAATTCCTGTCATGATTATCTAGAGCATGTGTTGAACAACTGAGCCAGTAAAGAGTGCATATAGGATTGTGGTTTGATTCTCTAGTCTATATACAGAAAAAAAGCTCAGTAAGAAAAACTGGTTTAAATATCTTTTGGAAGTACCTCAGTCAGCTAACTCCAAATGGTCCTCTACCTTCTACCCTGACAACACATACTAAATTTCAGAAGAAATTGGAATGACAGTGGATTTTTCAGAGCTAAAAAATGCAAATAGGAGTTTTCCAGGAAGTTTTTCAGTTAGAATATGAAAATCTAACTTTGTTCATTTTTTTAATTTCCAAAAGACTGATCCATTCCTGGTGAGGAAGCAGGCACAAGGAATGTGGTAGGAAATAGGGTGGGATTGTACTCAACAGTACAGTCTTCAAATCAGCATCTAATCAACTGTGAAATTTTAAGCTAAGAATGGCTTGTCTGTCTTCTCATTGGTCATTGCAATGCCTTACTTGAGAAAACGATAGACCTTGGTTTTCATTTGTTCAACTTTCTGAAGGTTATTCTCTGGTTGGGAATAGAGCTTTTAAACCAATGTGTTCAGTTCACATGGGCCTCTCTGAGAAAAGACCAGGAGTTGTCCTGGTACACAACAGAGCAAGCTGCAGCCGGTTCCAAAACAGACCCACGACTGCCCAATGCCAAGTCTTTAAGTGATGCTGGTGGTACCTCTGTAATAACATATATATTAGAACTTGTAAGGAACCATGTGCAGCAGCCATGAGAGCAGAGTGAGAAAAAATGCAAGAGGGACAGCCCTGCAGACACCCAGATCAGTAGCAAGGAAGGGGAGGAGGTGCTCCAAGTGCCAAAGCAGAGGTTCCCTTGCAGCCCAAGGACAAGACTGTGCTCATGGAGGACCAATCTGGAGCAGATATCCTCACTGCAGGCCATGAGGAACCCCATGCTGAAGCAGGTGGATGCGTCTGATGGAAGCTGCAGCCCATGAAGAGCCCAGTCAGGAGCAGGTTCCTGGCAAGAGCTGTGACCTGTGGAGAGCAGCCTATACAGGACCAGATGTTCTGGCAGTTGTGGCCCATGGGGGATCCATGCTGAAGTCTATTTCTAAAGGACTGTGCCCTGTGGAAAGGACCGTGCTGAAGAAGTTCTTGAACAACTGTGTCTCCCATAGGAAGTCCTGGGAAAGACTATTGTGTGGTAGGAGCTGTGGGGAGCTCCCCATGCTGGAGCAGGGAAAAAGAGTGAGGAGGAAGGAGTAGCAGGGATGAGGTGTTATAGTCTAATTGCAAGCCCCATTCCCCCTCCATTTTGCTCTGCACAGCAGTGGGGAGAGGTGGGGGAGTTAGTAATCAAGTTAAGCCAGGAAAAAAGGAAGAAGGAACGGTGGGGAAAAGATGGATTTATTTTGGTTTTTGTTTCTCACTATCTATCTTTTATTGGCAATAAATTAAATTTATGTTTCCTAAGTCTGTTCTGTTTTGTGCATGATGGTAGCAAGTGAGTGATCTCCCTGTCTTTATCTTGATCCATGAGCTTTTATTTGTATTTTCCTCCCTATCTTACTGAGGAGGGGAACCGGCAGAGAGCCTAAGTTAACCTACCACATCCAGTTATTATGGATTTTTCGAAGTAAGATGGAAGTAAGACCTTTGTTCTTGAAGAGCTATGAAATTGAGAATGGGTTGGTTATATAAAGTCTCAGAGGAACTTGTGTAAAAAATGGTCTAAAATAAAATGAGTCAGGAAGATTTCTCTCCAGTTGAGTGAGTAGTGACCAGAGCTGTGTAGTAAGTACAGTACAGAAGCTAAAGTGGAATAACTTCAGCAGAAAAGACTAAATCTGTAACTGCTTGGTTCTTTTTTCCATCCCTTACTTGAGGTGCAAGATTTTTTTCTTAAGGCTTGTGCATGATATATGTTTAGATGACTCTCTCTTCCTGCATTGTGTGCTCTGAAGACTTGTGTATGAAATACTATGTGTCCTCTAGTTTTGAAGTTGTCTAGTGATAACTTCAGTTTAGTTACTCCTTTAGTACCAAGAGCAATTTATAAAAATATTGTATTTCTGTCTAAGAGGAATTCCATTCTTTCACTGAATACAGACAGTTGGAATTGAAGGTACTTCCAACCGCCATATACTTGTCTCCTGTGTCAAACATTTCTAAGGGTCTAGTGGAAGTAGAGACAACTTTATTCATAGCTAATATTGCCATAGCATAAAACGTTTTAAAAAAAAAATGTTTCTGGTAATTGGATGTATTCAGCTGTGATGATAGTTGTGGATATTTCCATGCCATTTTTCTTCCTTATTTGGTCTTGAATGAGCTGTAGACTGTAGCTCATTGTGATTTGTGAGCACAAAATAAAAAACAAATTTAAGATCAGACCATTAGTGAAAGATAAATTATGAGCTCCGGCCTAGAGAGTAATCTTTTTTAACAGTATTTTTCCTTGATTGATGCAATTTTGAGATTTGCTTTTTCAAGCTGATGAAACAGAGCATCTGACCATTCCTTCTCTTGTGTGGCTTGTGACATCTGATAAAAAATGGAAATGTAACCGTTTATTTATTCCAATGATACAAGCATTCTTCTTTCTCCTTCCTCAATAGAGTTGAAGCCATCTTGAAGTTGAGATCCATGCTATTACTTAAAGTTTACTGAAAAGATCCAAATCTGTCTGAGTTGGTCCTCTAGTTGTGTGGTGAGCTTTGCCAAACAGAACCAACATTTTGTAGACAGTTACCTAATTTGATTGATCAAGCTGGTGTTGTACTATTGTAATATTTACCAAAGGCTGGACTCTGTGATACCATTATGTGGAAATACAGCACCTACTTCAGGTACTTGAAATCTGGGATTATTTTATGTGGTGGATATCTGTCTTTAGAACTAATTTTGAGGAACAGAAAACATACTCTATTTGGTGTCATTCAGCTGGCTTATGTATTCTGGGAAGTATACAAGCAGAATTAAAGTGTATCTTTGGCTATTGGAGAACATAGTGAGGGTGTTATACATTTTACTTGCTGATTACAAAATATATTTTAAAATTTCTTTCTGTTTTAATAGTTTAACAAATTGTCTTAGGCTTTTAGTCCATTACAACAAATGCACACAATGAATGTGGTATTTTCTGGAAATATTTTTTGCAGTGAAAGCCACCTAAAATATTAAAAATATTAAATTCGAGATGAAATATTTATTTCTGAGGTAGTGGTATTTGGTTAGTTCTTTATCCAGAGGAAGGTAACAAGAAAGGAAATGACTTTCCCAAAGCCATTAAAAATTATAAAATTTTTAATGGGAAAAATTAATGGGAAAAATTGATCAAATTGAATGCCTAAAATTGTTAAATTGAAATATTTGGTACAAAGTCGTTTGTTATATCTGGAGAAGTAGTTACAAAGCATAAATATATTGGTGATAAGAGAAATTTATTTGTTTGGATTCTGTGTATGGCAGTCAGAGTTGTGCTGAGGGTATCCTCTGAGTAGCTGAATAGAAAATCTAGGGAGACAAATGTCTGAAGGAAACAGTTTGCCATTTTTGAGTTCCTTCCTACGTCTTGTTTATATTATGTGGAGTAAAAATTTTGGAGGTGCAGCTTGCTTTTTATAATGGTAAATAGAGGGTTGGAATCTAACTTCAGAGCTAAGACTTTTATAACCAAATGACTGAAAGTAATTTATTGAATGAAAATAAATATAACCATATAGCTTACAAATAAGTAAATCAAGTAGGATCCTGAACAGCTGGAGAACTTCTAAAGTGTCTTGAGATGCTTGAAATTGACCCTTGAAGTGCTCTAGAGCTTTTGGATTGTTACAGAAATGATACAGAAGTTTCCAGAGTAGACATTTGTAGTGACTCGTTGTCCAAACTTGACAGAGGCATGAACGGTGAATATCTGGGATATACACCTTCAGCATATCCCAGAATTTAAATAAAAGTGACATCTTGATGATTATGAAGCAATAAAAGGTACCTCACTGGAGTACCTCACCTGAGTACCTAGAACAGAGAAACACACATACAGACCTTATGTAAAATGCTATAAGGAGTTTTCAAATAGTGAAATCTTTTCTGGAGTGGATTTACCAGAATAGATGAAATTAAAATGAGAAAGATACCAGATGGATGCAGAACATTTATGCTGGGAAAACTGTGTTCTGCAGTGGCTGTCTCTAGGTAGTTGGACAACTTGTTTTCTCATTTGCTCTAATAAAGAGGCTCTGCTTTCTGGATATAAAATATATAAAATCTTTTATGTAAATATTTAGAGAATAATCATAAACGGTTTTCCTCTGTATTTGTTTGTCTTTTTTTAAATATACTTCTCAAGGGTTTAGTCCACAGATGTCTTTGGTGATGTCATTGGCTTGTTGCAGCTTTGCTGCTTGGAAATCTATCTTTAACAGCATGTATGTGCTGCAAGTGCAATGCCTTTAATTTTTGATTTAAAAACAAGTGTTCTATACTATTTCTATCAGGTTTTATTAAACCCATGTTTTTTAGGTTGCATGAGTAGATGAATTCTTGTATTTCGTATACTTGTTACAGTTGGATTTGACTTTTGGAATATACTCCTTGTGGCACTGCTTAGGACTGCTTGGGAGTTGTATTGAATTTCATGTATAGGTACTCACATGCATCACACTTTTTTTCCCCTCTGTTTTTTTACCTTGTTTCATTGAAGCATGTAATTAGAAGACTATTGGCATACATGACACCACGTAAAAAATTCCTGTAATTGCTTACATGTTAGAGATTTGTAGATGAACTTGACTGTCATAAAGAAAGATTTAACTGGAAACCTGCATAACTATCACCAGACCGCTTCTAATGTTTATGTGTGGATCGAAGTTGAGAGGACTGTGGAATTCAGTGCTGCTGAAGTCTCTGATTTGGTAGGGTAGACTAGTGGGGAGGATGCTGTATCTGAACAGTTTTGTTTCTGTGGAAGTGAGTAAAGTCTTCTTGAGATTCTCCTGTTCAGAAAAATTCTTGGTATGGTATAATTTGTCATCTTTAAGCAAGCTATAGTCTGTGTCCTGCAGGTGTATTAAAGCTAGATAACTGTTATTTAATATCTAAACCTACAGGAATAACTGTATAGTCATCACTGGTATCTTTAAACTCTTTGAAGCCACAGGGCAGTTCAGATGAGTCCTCTGATAACCTTGTATAAATCAGCTTTCAGATTTCTGTACCTCTCTGTAGCTATTTTGAAGTATTTGAGTTTTTTTCTCTGTGACTGATGTGTGTACTAACAAATGTATTAATTACTAGTGGTCTTATCTTTAAAACTTGTACTGGACGTGCCTGGTTTAGAGTTCATTTTCCGTGCAGCAGCCCATATGGTGCTGTGTTATAGGTTGGTGACCAGAACAGTGTTGAAAAGACACCAGTGTTTTAGTTGTCACTGAATAGTACTTGCACAACATCAAGGTCCTCTGTACTTCTCACTGTGCCAGTCAGTCAGCTGAGGGTAAGCAAGAGGCTGGGGCAGGACACAGCTGGCACAGCCAACTTGAATTGAGCAGGGGAATATTCCATAACATATGACATCATACTCATTAGTAAAATGGGTAGTTGTTTTTTCCAAAGTAGACCTTGCTTGAGACTGGAGAGACATTGGTCTGCTGGTGGGGAATGACTGCTTTTGCATCATTTGTTTTCTTCTTTTTCCCCTTGTACTTACTAAACTGCTTTTATCTCAGCCTGCAAGGTGGGTTCCCTTCCCTACTGCTTTTGCCATTCTTTTCATTCTCCATCCCGCCGTGCAGTGAGAAGGCAACTGAGTGGGAGCTTACCTGCTATCCAGAGTCAAGCAGTACAAAACTATGGCTTTGTATGACATGAAAAATGAAATCTGGAGTCATTAGCTGGATCAGTTCCAGAAATGTCCTGTATGGTAATGAATACCAACACTGCTATAATCCTACTGTACTCCTTTTTAGCTTGGCTACAGGGATGCTTGAAGTCACTTTAAGCCTGTTCTGACAGGTGTTGCAGCCCTAGAGGGTTGTTCTTTCTCCCCAATCTATTTTCAGAATACAGTGGTGAATTCTTAATTAAGAACTTAGTAGGGAAGTGTTCCCTAGCTATTTTTAATCCAAAAGTACCTATAGCACTCTTCTGGTAGAAACTCAGATTTTGGAAAAAGATTCTTTCTGCACCTCTAGCTCTTCATGGTTAGCAGTTACACAAACTTTGAGCAATGATTTACGGGTATTGTTATTCTCACTGCTTTACATGTTGCATTTTTTTCTTAGAGCCTGGGATTGCAGCACCTTAGAATATTAGGTATTAGATTGTGGATTTAAGATATATCCCTGAATTACGAAATACTGTTTGACTGTCTTTCTTTATAGACCTGCATCAGCAACGTGGTTTTGCTTTAAGCCTTTAATTTCAAATCTTGGAATGGAGAAAAAGTTGTCTATATTTAAGAATGAAAACCTTTAATTTTTCACTTTTTTTTTTTAATATGTCTTGAGAGGTGGGTTAGTACCATAACTGGCATTAAGACAATCCAGGAACTTTATCTTTTCAAATTAATTGCACTCTCTGTAATAAATACATTTTTAGATTTCCAAGACAACTTTGCATATTTTGAAATAGAGTTTTATGTAATTGCCTGGAAAACACAGAGGACTATATTAGATAGAATTCTGTCTTTTTATAATAGCAATTTGTTCATGGTTTGGTGATTGTAACAGGTTAGTAGGGATGTTGAGCAAATTGGTTGAGTCCAGCAAGATCCCTGGAGGTATTTAAAGGACATGCAGATATGGCACTTAGGGACAGGGGTAGATGAATGATTGAATTTGATGATCTTAAAGGTCTTTTCCAGCCTAAACAATGCTATGATCTCATGATACAAGACCCATTTTAAGATGATTATGGTGGAGGCTAGCTGTTTCAGTTAGTGTAATTTTCACTCCTCAAATCTTAGTTAAAAGAAAGCAAAGCATGCTCATGGATCCATTTTTTTGTCAGAACTTACACTCGCTCATCTATGATCTGTATAAAATGGTTTAAAACTTCGTGGTTTTAAAGGGACTAAAACCATGTGAAGATCACTTTAACAGGAAGTTATGGATTATTGATTAGCCCTGATCATACTAAATTGATAAGATAAATTTGGCTAGGCCCTGGTAAATGCATTTGTTCTTAGATGAGGAACTTAATTCCTTTTAGTTTCTGTTATGTACCTCTGAACATTTGACTTTCCACTGCAGTGTCCAAGGTCCAGATCTCTTCCATAAATATTAAGTCAAATTGAGTAGTCTCTTCCATTTGAAATGCTCATTTCACATCTGTGGGTATTTGTCATATTGATTTGTGAAGAAAGGATGCTAATTTTCTTCCCAGTTTTCTGGGGTACATTGTCACAGTGCACTGTATGAGTTAACACTTTTCTCTGGAGTCCTAAGTGCCTGTGGCACCTGATTGCTTTATTGGTGAGGGAATTGAGCCTGCTTAGCCATTTATATCCTTGGCAGAGAAAACCTGCGGGCAAAAATAATCTGATCTCATGTGCTTGGTGGTAGTGTGCTGGAAATAGAATACATGTGCACAACACATGACAAAAATAGTTAATACATGGTAAAGAATTCTTTCCCGTTAGCTTTTGAAAAGAATAAAACTGTCATGTAGCAGAGGTACTTAGACATATCTGAATCTATAATGTTTTCATCTTAAGACGTTTGCAGCAGTTAGTTTCACATCTGCTTTTATAAATAGCATAGAATTGGGCATAATGCAGCTAACACATATATATATGTGTTAATTGCCAAAAATATGAAGAAAAACTTCCAATAATTACAATATTTTACTCTCTTCTCTTGTCTTGGCCTGCAGCTGACACTGGTTTATATTAAGAATACCTTTGTTGTATATTTACTGCAGCAAAAGATTTTTTTTGGTAACATCTAAATTGACTGTGAAGCTCTTGAAAGCTGAAGGAAAAAAACCTGAATTTACATAAAAGTAGCGTAGAGTTGCTTTTATATATATATGCAACTTTACCTTTATAATATGTTCATAAAGTGATATAGGAAAATGTAGAGACCTGTCCATACTGAAAATGGTTTGAATTTTGTATGTAGATTTTTTTTTTTAATGTGCAATCTGTGGATGTTTGTTTGAACATTCAAAAATTTATTAAAACATTAAAAATTTATTTGTAGAAGTAATGTAGGTAATACGAAAAGGAAGAAATTCTGAAATTTGTGTTTTGATTTTCTCCTTGCAAAATATTTACTTTTTTTCCTAGTTAAGCACTGATTCCATGTGTTTGATTTAATAAATAGAAGTACATGGGTGCTTCTGTTTATACAGATCAGACAACTCTTTTTTTGTCTTGCAGAAAATATATAAGACAAGTAAAAGAAATGCTGTGGCTTTTAGTCAGATCATGCCTGTTGTAACAAAATGCAGTTCTTCCAAAATTATTTAATGATAAAAAGCTGCAGTGATACCGAAATTGGCTAAGAATGAACTTTCTAACGCAATTTGAAGTATTAGAAAGTTGGCATTATTTATTCTGGCTCTGGACACATTCAGAGGATTTTTCCTCTAATTGAATGTGTGTCATGAAATTTTGCAACAGAGTATTTATTCCATCATGATCATACATCTTCATTACAGCATACTTCCTAGGTAATACATAAATGTCACTTTTCCTAGAACTAATTTACATGCATCCACCTCCTACTGGAAGTCCTTTTGTGATCCTAGAGGGTTGTCTAGAAGGGTCTCCGGTCGTCATATTCACTGGATGCCCCCAAGATTGTAATGACTTTGCCTTGAACTTCTCTTAGGGTATGCACTGTTCTTTCTTGTTACGTAATTTTGCCACAAAACCCACTTATGTTCTTCATCGTCTATTTATCCACTGGTTCCAGCTACCAGTTTAGCATCCTGTATGTCTACTTTTGCATTCTTTTATCTAATTTTTAATTAGAATTTGAGCTTTATTTTGCAACTTCAAGGAGCTGAAAATTTCTATTCTCTGTTGTCTGTCA
This sequence comes from Eulacestoma nigropectus, assembly GCA_013397775.1. NCBI lineage: Eukaryota > Metazoa > Chordata > Aves > Passeriformes > Eulacestoma > Eulacestoma nigropectus. Next base: position 824,306 of record VZTE01004974.1, on the reverse strand, counting down.
GCAGATAGGTAATTAGTTGTCTACAATTTCCCTCAGCATCTTCCAGCCTAATGTATGTGTTTATATTAATAGTGAAGCATCAAGGTTTTCTGGGATGTAAGAAATTTAGATCTAAAATAATATTTTTTTATTTTTTAAGATTTCTGTGTGGGTTTCCTGTCACCAGCTGGAACTTACTGAATGCATGTGGATGGACATGCTTTTTAAATGATTCAACTCTGGGTGCAAATATCACCGGTCTGTATAATTTGTTAAACCCCTCCAGATGGCAGGTAATACTCTTGTGTTGGATCTCTTTTCATTTCCTTTCTTTCTCTAAAGTAATTTGCTGACAAGTCTACTGGATGGTCTTTTAAAAATAGAAGAGATCAAATATCTCTGAAGTATTTTAAAATAACAAGCCCTTAGAAAATAGAATTGAGTTTACAATATTGGTGCTGAACATATATTCAATGGATGGAAAATTTTGCTGTTTGCAAGCCCTTTGATTTATTTTTCTGAGTCAGTTTGAAGCCTTTGGGGACACTGGGAGTAAGGGGAAGTACTGCTTGTGAACTGCGTAACTTGGTACACTGACAAATAGAATTGCAGCTGCTGTTTGCATCTCTGAGTTTTGTGTGAACGAAGGATAATCTAAAGATGTTCCTGTTCATGGCTCAAATACTTGTTTGTCCTTAGTTTCACAGAGAAGAATACATTCTACTGTGTAGAAAGTCAAGACTTTGGCCTTGGGTGCTATCCCAGTATCAGTTTGAGGCAGAGATGTTTGTGCAGGAATGTCAGCCATTTTAATGCTTCTTGCCTTTTTTTCTTTATTTTTATTTTTTTTTTTTTTTATTTTTTTGGCCCAAGATTTAAGTTTTCTGAATAGACCTAGAATGGCCAATGCTGACTCTGTGTCTTTAACCTGGAAGGTACTTCTTTTCCAATTTGGGTTTTCCCACAAAAATCCTTATTCTTCTTACCTAGTGTAGCTTGAAAAAGTTTCTAGTCAAACTCAGTTTTCACCTCAAAGTCTTTCTAAGGCCATTACTTCAAGTCTTTATTCAAGCTTGTTTGCAGTCTGATGTATGTAGAGAATGGTCATTTTGTAATTTGGAGGCAACAGGATATGACTGTTGTTGCAGATATTCTTTACAATGTCTCTGTATTTTCATATACTGTATGTATTATTTCCCAGCTTCTTTAAAATTCCACTGAAAGTATCACTTGCTGCATAGCAGCACAGAATTCCGTGTCATTGAATCTTGCCCTTGGGGAAGTTTACAGCCACTATACCATCATGACTAATACAGATCACTGAAAAAATTAAAAAAAAAAAAAGCCCAAGAGATACTGGGTGATGCCTGTGAAATCAAGAGAAGGAATGAAGGCTAGTGAAAAAGAAGAAAAAGACTTTCACCCATGTCTTCATCTGCATTCAAGTGATCTAGCAGTTCAAACAGTGGTTTTTCTCAGGAAAAACTCCTCCTTTCTTAATTAGGATTTATGCTTGAATACTGCTTCAGGACTTCTTTAGAAGAAATTTTGACTTTCTCTTTTTTACCACATAGCACACTTCCTCCTTTTCTGTTTACAGCTCATAAAACTGGGTGTGCTGTTAGTTAACTATTTTTGTACTTACTGCTAATCAAAAAAGGCAAACCCATCAGTATCGATTCCTTTTAATCTTAAAACCCCATATCTGCCATAGTCACACGTACAGTATATACAAAATATTTGAGTCAGTCATCTGTGATAGTGCTATGAAATGTCTTTTTTTGATTACTGAGTTTACTAGAAATCAAAGTGGAGCAAACAGGTTGCTGAGAATTTTGCGTGTGTTCATTTTTTTTTGAGTTGAAAGGCTTAGTACTACTTACTAAGAATATTTGGTCTGAATATTCATTAAAGGTTTAAGAAGGATGAAGAGTCTCACTACTAACAAGTTTTGGGAATGCTTTCTTATGAATCAGAAGATAGAAAACTGTGTGTCTGTTGTTATTACAGGGATTAGATGTTAGCAGACTTTACTGCAAAGCTATTGCAATTGATACAAATGAGATGTGGTACTACATTAATGCTATTTTTTTCAGTAGTAGTGGTGTTAGAATAGCCATATATGATTATTCTAGTAAGTAAATTAGTTTTAGTTTTTTGTTTAAAAAATAACTTTGGTGCTGATTTCTTCAGAGGATTTTGTTATGGAAGATGTAGAATAAATAGAAATCACAATTAATGATTATTGCGCCATTAGTTTGGAGCTAAATAATGGGGCAAAAATACAGCTGTTGTGGTTGTCTAACTTGAACTTTGCTGTTCCGTATAAGAATTCAGTTATGTTTAATGTAGAAGTTCTCCTAGTGAAGGCTGAATTTGAAAACGAAAAGTTGTTCGGGGAAGTTGAAGTTGAGTTTTCAGACTACCAGAATGACTAAAGAAGTACTTCTGTAATGCTTGTTGTGGAAATAACATAATAATATAGAAATACAAAGTGTATAGGAAAAAGCCTTGTTGTTGTTGTTTTGTTAAAAGAAAAAGCTCTGTGTTGAATAATCATTGCAACATACATTGTTTTTTATTAAATGCTGATATTTATCTTTGCTATGATATGAGTTGTAAGCTCACAGTCTTGTCCTTTAGCTGGGATATTTTATGAGATGCTATTCTAAGCTTGGAGCACACAGGTTTATCATGATTTGGTTGTTCTAAAGGCCCGTGATTGTGGTTCCCAGCTGACTTTCACTACTGCTACCACTATTTTCTCTTTCTGGATCTTCTGTATTGATTCTATATCTGAGACTCAAAAATTATGCAGCCTTCCTGCTGGTCTTCTGGTGGTCCTGATTTGTTAGCCTGACAGAACTCAGTAGAACTGTGACACAGCACAGAATCAAAAATAATATCTTAATTTTCTGTTTGGTAACCTGTAACTGTCCTATCCTCATACTTTTCCACCAGTACTGGTGTTGCGGTTTAACCCCAGCTGGCAACTAAGTGCACACAGCTGCTCGGTCATTGCCTCACCAGTGGCATTAGAGGGTGAATTGGAAGAGTAAAAGGTAGAAAACCTGGGTTGAAGACAGTTTAAGAGGAAAATCAAAAGCTTCGGACACAAGAGAAGTAAAAAAGGAGTTTGTTCACCACTTTCCATGGACAGGTGGAAGGCAGGTGTTCAGCCTTTGCCAGGAGAGCAGGGCCACATCAATTATAATGGTGGCTTGGAAAGAAAAATGACATCACTCCAAATGTTCTTCTCTTCCTTGTTCTTCTACTACACTATATATCCTGAGCATGATGTCACATGGTCTGGAATATCCCCTTGGTCCGTTGGAGTCACCTGTCCTGTCTGTATCTCTCCCAGTTTCTGATGCACCCCCAGTCTCCTCGCTGTCGTGCAGTGCAAAAAGCAGATGAGGCTGTGCCTGTGTGTAAGCCCTGCTCAGCAATAACAAAAACCATCTCTATATTGTCAACCCTGTGCTCTGCACAAATCCAAAACACAGCCCCATACCAGCTGAAAAAAAAAAATTACTCTACCCCAGCCAAAACCAGCACAACTGGTCTGTTTCGTGTTTCATGGAGGAAACTGCAGGAAGTCCTATTGTAATAGGGCTGTAAGAGGATAGGGACTAGGGAGTGACTGAGGCAGTTACTGGATGATGGAAGTTTCACAAAGAAAACTGGTTGATGTTTGGGAAAAAATTGACTTTATTTTTAAGAGGTGAGGTTTGTATCTTTATAATGATTCTTTTTTTCCATTCTTCTGCAAGTGAAGATGAATTCAGGAAACATGTGAGGTGTAGGCTGCCTTTTTTTTTTTTTGCAGCTGAAGAGGTTAACAGGAGGAATATTGTTGTGTGTGTCTAAATTTAGAGCTAGACACACAGGATGGAAAAAGAGCCAGCTGACTTTAATCTGGTCTGAATTTGCATAGGCATTGGAAGAAGATTGTAGACCCTTTGTATATGAAGTTAGTTGTTTATATTCAGGATTCCTAGATTTTAGGTAGAAACCGTGTGAATTAGCACCTGGGCCTTTCACAAAGTCTCAGAATTCAAAAGCTTAAAGAAAAAAAAAATTAGACAACCCTCCCCCCCTCTATCTCTGAAGTTATACCTTCTGAATAGGATATTTATGAGAACTGATATAGTGCTTGAAATATGTTGATCTGTGTGTAAATTATTGCAAGATATGTAAGATAACTTACAGTGGAGCTATAATGCTGCCATCTTACCAGAGGGAATGCTTAGGACTGGCATCTTGGCCACAGGCTTAAATATATAGGAATTGCTGACATTTTGTTTTGATGATTCTCAGGAATGTTTCTGTGACACAGAGGGCATATGTACAAAAACTGCAGATATCAAGTCATGCTAATAAATTACGATAGCCAATCTTATATGGAAGAATATCAATATCCATTTTGGCTTAAAAATCATATATCCACATTTCGATAACTTCAGGAATATGCAGTATATGTGAAAAAAATTGATTTTATTAATTTAAATTACTTTCTTATGTAGGAAATATACGTGGCAGCCTTCATGTCAAACTGTTTTTCTGTCAACCAAAATGACTGCAGTGAGCATTCTTCTCATTTTGTTTTGAAATTTAGAATACAGCTTATTTTTTATTATCGTTACATGTGAATGCATTTTCCTTTGTACTCAATTCAGGTGGTATTTGCAAAGATTTGTGTCTGTACAAGTGTGCAACAGGATTGATGGTTGCTGTTTAGTAAAGCAAATGGCTACGATTGAAAGTAGTTGGGTACTCTTTAGTTATGAAAGGTGCTTTCTCCTAAGTTATGAAAGATGCTTTAACCATATATTGTGAACTAATTTCTTAGATAAAGTGATATTTAACAGGCAATTATGAAAAATATATCATAATCTCCTTATATATGTTTGTGTAACACTAGCAAAGGCTGAGAGATAACCCAATTAGATAGGCATAGGGCCAAGGTCTGTGTTTTCAGCCAGTGACTGTTTGTTTATAGCTCTTTGGCACTTCAGAGCCTGCTCTTAGTGTATTAATTCACTGTTAAAGCTGGGTCTCTCATAGTGCTCTGGTATTACTTTTTTGGTTCCATATGTGTTGCATACTCAGTTGTCTTCCAAATGCCCATGAACATATGTGCACTTACTTATACTAGTTTAGTTTGCAGTTGCTGACTTTCTAAGAATTTTGTGCATCTGGAAAATTGAGTTCCGAATACTGATATGTAACTTTTGAAGTTCTCCATTCCATTTTATATGAGATGATTTTAAGCATTTGCTTAGTATTTTGTAGTATATTACTGATTTCTTTACCTTTGTGTTTTTTGTTTCCTACCTTTGTTGAAATCATTGCATGGTTTTTATTTTGGGTGGGACAGAGTTAATTTTCTTCCTAGTAGCTGGTACAGTGCTGTTGTTTGGATTCAGTGTGAGAATAATGTTGACAACACACTGGTGTTTTGGTTGTTGCTAAGTACTGCTTACCCTCAGCCAAAGGCTTTGCAGGTGCACAAGAAGCTGAGAGGGAGCACAGCCAGGACAGCTGACCTGAACTGGCCAAAGGGATATTTCATACCATGGAATATCATGCCCAGTTTATAAACTGGAGGCAGTTGGCTGAGAGCTGCTGATTGCTGTTGGGTGACAGGCTGGGTGAGTGGTGAGCCATTGTACATCATGTGGCTTTTCTCCTTGGCCTTAATTTATTTCTCTCTTTTTTGTTATATCAGTTGCTGTTGTTGTTTTTATGAAGGTGATTATTCTTATTTTATTCTGGTTATCAAATTGTCCTTATCTCAACTCTTTTTCTGAGTCTCATTCCCATCCTACTGGCAAGGGAGGTACAGTGAGCAAGTGGCTGTGTGGTATCCTTAGTTGCCAGCTTTGGTTAAACCACAACAGAAAGGCACTAAAATGTAGAGATCCAAGTCATGTTTGCCACATAGAAGTGGTGATCATGTCTGTTTACCTTCAAATTAAGAAATAAATATAAAGGAAGAATTAAGTATGAGAACACGTGAAAGTCTGAATGAACTTAGAATAACTATGTTGTGGGATTCTTTCCTCATTGAAAAGTTTCAAGGTACTCTGCAGCATGGGCAAAGTTAATGTCAATCTTAGTTTTTTTTAATCTATCCTTAAGGAATTAGAAAACTAAAAAAAAAAATAAAGGGTGGGGAGTGTTATGCAAAACCATGTTTTACCAACAATACATTATTCTTTTGCAGATTATTCTTTGAGGAAATGATCTTTTGATATAAATTTTACCTGTTATATGCACGTGTGATTTAAAACCTAAATATAAAATCTCAGGGCACAGAAAACGTAGAAAAAGTCGTACTGCCTTGTAAGATCTTCCTTTTCAGTAGTGCTCATAAAAGAAGCTGATCCTCAGAAGCAAGTTGCTAGCAGTTCTTTGTTTAGTAGCTATTTTGGTACTATTTTTTCAATTTTTATCCTTATTTTTCAAATTTCTTGTATCTCATGAGCAAAAGACATGATCCTTGAAGAGACGATATTTCACTTCTTAGTGTTCTGAATTAGTAACTGACTTATAAGTATTGATAGAGTCAGTTTGAATCTAAAATCTTGAAAATATTTAGGAATACAATATAGCATATTTAGTACGTTTTAAGTTTATCTTGTGTATTCTGCACCTTTTAAACATTTAGATTTGAATATTCATTTTTATTCTGGAAAAAAAAATTCTTCCTGTTTTTTAATCTCTTGAATATCCTTTTTATATTTTTGGAGGAGTTGTTTATTCAACCTTGGAAAATGGGACAGACTTCCAAAGCACTCAGTTATGCAGAGATGTGCTTAGGATGGAAGAAGCTCAGCTGGAGTTTGAACTGGCAAAAGGTGTCAAGAGTAACAAGAAAAACTCCTGTAGGTATGTTAGCACCAAACATAAGGTCAAGGAAAATGTAGCTCTGCCGCTGCATGAGTCTGACAGCTTAATAATGGACAACACAGTAAAGGTAGAAGTATTCCATTTTCTCTTTGCCTTAGTCTGCATGGGAAAGGTCAGCTCCCAAGTCTCTATGCCAAAAAGCAACAACAAAGTTAACAGCTGAACACTGATAGAGTAGGATTGAGTTAAGGTCCAGCTGTAGCAATTGGACACATACACATGAACAGGAGTTGGTGGGATGCATCTGAATTGGTCCACCATCTGTCTTATTTGAAAGGTCATTGAAGGCCTAAGTGACCGGAAAAGGGCAAATATTTTACCTATCTACAAAAATGAGAATTTGGGAAACTGCAGAGCCGTCAGTCTCCCCACATTTTTGGGAGAGGTCGTGTAACAAGTGTTTGTGGAAGTTTTTTCCAAGCATGTGAAAGACAAGAGAGAAAATGGCTGGGAAAACCCAGCTCAGATTTACCAAAGGTAAATTGTGCTTGACCAATATGATGCTTTCTGTGACGAAACCACTTGTTCAATGGATGAAAGAGTTACGGATGCTCTGTACCTTGGCTTTAACAAGGCACTTGACATGTTCACCCCAGTATTCCTGTAGACAAGTTGGTAAGATACAGTTTGGACATACAGACCCTGAAAGTGTCTCATCTCTAATGATCAAAGGACAGTGTGATGTTAGTGGCTCAAAGTCAAACTGCTAGTGATCCTTGGAATGGAGTTCCTTGAAAGTTGATGCTGGGTGTGGTAGTGCTATTCAATATCTTTGTAAATATTCTAATAATAGACTGAACCATCCCTGAGTTTGCAGATGACTTCAGAGTGGAAGGAGAGGGGGATGTCTGGGAAGGAAGAGCCACCATTCATTCAGAGGAAACTTGAGAGGCTGAAAAATTGGACCAACAAGAATTGCATGAGTTTTAACAAAGATAAATAAGGACTGCATCTGGAATGGAGTAAACTTAAGTGACAGAACAGGCTGGGAACACACTGGCTGCAGCTCTGCTGCAAAGCACTTGTGGGTTCTGGGGGACAGCAAACTTAACATGGGCTGGTAGTATAATATGGCATAAAGAAGGCAAACAGTGTCATGAACTGCATCAGGAAGAGGATCATCAGCAGACCAAGGCATGTGTTTATTCTACTCAGCACTTCGTAGGCTAGCATAAAGTGATCAGAGGGTTGGAGGCTGCTGAGAGGGAAGAGAATACTGGTCTTCCTGTGCCGGGTAGATTCAGAGAAAAGTACTCTATGTGCAAGGGTTTGTACAGTGACAGAAGAAGCAGTAGGCATGGGTTGCTCTAGGGGAATACCATCCAAATAAAAAGAAAAACTCCAGTGTGAGAAGATTAATTAAGAATTAATCATAGGAATAGCTTTCCCAGAGAATGGAATCTCCCGTGCCAACAGTATTGAAGACTTTGAAGGACCCTGGACAACCTAATCTAGGGCTGTGCATTTAATAGAAGTTTGGACCAGGTCATCTCTAGAGATTTCGTATGAGAAGAGAAAAATAAAATATCCAGGCTAGACTTGTCTATTATTCTATCAAATAGGTGGGTTTTTTTGGTTACTTCATGGAATGTGGTCCAGAGTGTCAATAGTTATGACGCATTCTGCCTGTTCTTGATTGAGCAGACTGAACTCATTTGTGTTCAAGATTACAGTCAGTAATAGCTCTAATAGTTACAGATTGATGATCTAAGTATCCTGGGTCTGGCTGAGCTGGAGTTGCAATGGAATTATTACTGGTATGCATGCATATATTGTTTGCAAAGCATAAAATGTTTTACTTTTACACGGGCAAGAGATTTCAGTAGTGACTGACCTTGTTTTGTGCTGTGATTTGTCAAGCATGTAGCTTTACATGCAGAAAAACAGTTGAAAGCAAAGTAAAAATCATTAATCTACATGGTAACATTATTATGATCAAATTTAAATTATGCTTTTCTGGATTCTTAAAAGGATTTTAAGGATATAAATTGGAAGTATATGTATCAACAGAATAATACTCATAACTTACTATGGTGTTAACAAAGTTCTACTTGTGTTAGACTTGATACTATCTTTAAATATATTTATTTCATGAGGTATTGTAGTTTTGAAATTGGGAGCTAAGTTGTCCTGAATAGATTTCAGGCTGTAAAAGCTTTACTTCTGGAATTTTTGAAATTTGGAGAAAAAGAAATGTTGATAATTCTTTCGAGTTTTGAATGTAAGTTGGCTATAGTGTTGTCCTCACATATGTATGTACAGCTTCCTTTTGGGGTATTCCTTACCTCATAGAAGTTTGTTGGTGTTCTGCTAATGATTTCTTGGATTTCTTGCAATGGCTTCTCTAGAAGTTGGATACATCTGCTTTTAAATAAAGATATTTCCATGTACCTTAATGGATAGGTTTTTCTAGTGGTTATAAGTTAATCTGTAATGTATGTGAAAGTTAGCCCTTTGCCCTCAGTATTTTATTTAGTTCAGTATGTGTGGAGAAGGACGGATATTAATTCAGTCTCCTTAAATGCGTTGTGTGGGAATAAGATGTGGGTTCATAGAAATTCTTAGCATTTTAATTGATGAGGTAGTATGTATTTTGTACTTCCAGCTGAAAGCACTGTAAGTTTCCTTCATAAATTCCTTAACCTGTTTGATTAGATAGGTGGTGCGTTTTTGTTTTGCTGTTTCCAGTGTTCTTGCTGACAAGATACAGAAGAATTGGATGTAGTATGCAAGAGAGTATCTTCTGATACTCCCCAGTGTCACCTCCTTATTGAAATTTTGGTGTGTGGACAGAATTGGTCAATCTGTATTTGGTAAGATCAAAGGGCAAGCTCACAATAGCACTGCTGTGCTAAGAACTTAATACTTTATTCTACCCCAAATGCCTGTGCATGTGTCACTTCCTTTCCTCTTCTCAAATGCAAGACACTTCGAGCACCTTTAGACTCTCGGTGGAATAACTTCACTGCTTAATTTTGGTGTGCCAGCTGTCTAAAAGACCTACTTTTTAATACGAACTATTTATTGAATAAAGGTAAATTTTTAAATATCATGTATAAACCATTACATTTTATGCCTTTTTAGTTTAGAGATTTTGTGGTGTGTTTTGGAAGTCACGTAGAATAGTCTATACAAGAAGATTTCTAGGCATTTATATTATTTGGAAAGTGAGGCTTAGAGTTGGAACATATTTTACAAACACAACATACAGCTTTTCAACAGTATATAAATTCTGATTAGCAAGTTTCTGAAAATATCCAAATAAGGCAGGAGACATGGGGTCAGAGTAATCACTGTAAAGGCTGGTTTCCTCTGAGTTAAAAGCCATCCTTGTCATACATATGTGTAGGTGGCAAAATTCTGGTGAGTAACAGCAATATCCCTATCTCTCTGGACTGCCCTTGGCTTTCTCAAATAAACATTTTCTCTGCCATCATTGTGAAGTGGAAGTCAGGCACATGCTGCGATAATTCTCTCAACTGACAGTGTACTACAGCCAACCGTTGAATAGCCAAATGTTTGAAACTATGCAAAAGAGAATTACTACGACAGGGTTTTCATATTTAGGGGAAGTAAGGTAGAAAAGGCAAACAAACTAACCTTCCTATTTTCTTCCAGTGTTGGAGGAGGGAAATGAGAAAGTGATGGATCAAAATCAAACAGAGATTTTCTTTCAGACTGACAAACATCAGTACAAGTGTAGGTAGTATTTAAAATAGGATGCATCTTCCTTATGTCAGTTTCAAGAACTGGTCTGGAAAGACCAGATCACAGCTGACCTCTAAAAGACTGCTGTTTATAATGGTATTTTTCAAATGTATCTGTTCATTGAAAGTCATCAGGGAAGTTCTATCCTACCAGTTTGCTGTGTAAATTTTGAAGTGATACTTCTGTGAGTTAAGTTGATTCAAGAAGAGTTTATTTGCAAGTGGAGAGTACCTGACCGAATCCTAATATAGCCGTAGGAGGAAGTGGTTGATGGTACTGTCAATGTAGTCTTTCACTGTGGCACTTCTGTTTAGTCCTGCAGTAGCAGCTAGTAATTTGAAAATGACATTTTACAGTCTTGAAAAGGTAGTTCATAAAATCTTGGGAGCGGTGAGGTGAGAACTGGAGAGCATAACTCCTAAAATCACAGCTTCTGTTATTGTTCTCAGTGGATGTAAAGCAATTAGTGGGACAAAGCACTGGGACGGCCGGAAGCTTAATACGGAGAAAACAATGATTCATGCTCCAGTACAAACCGGATGGATGTGGGGATATAATTACGGCGTACCATCAAAACTGCAACAGTTCGGTTGCCTCAGCCCCCTGGTAGCTTGGGTTTGCCCTTTTCCTTCTTGGGTAGGAGGTCTTAAAGAGTTCTGTGTTCAGTGTGGTGGGGCAGAATGGACCCACAGTAGAGCCTCTGGAGTCTCTTGGGAGTGGATATGGGCGAGCAGATAGGTCAAACTGTCCACAGATTTCAGCTGTGGCCCACAGAAAAATTGCAGAGTTTTGTTGTGTTAAACTTTTTGTGGTTTGAAAACCTTAGCTACTTTGCTGCTCTTGGCAGTTAAGCAAATACTATTTTCAGCTACTTAGAAGTAGTAAACCTGGGGTGAGAGGAGGGGTCTTTGATTTCAGTAGCTGAGAGAGCAGAACTCTCTTGATTCAACCTGCATTCTCCTTCATGGCTAGCTTCAGAAACGTAACCTTTTCTACTTCTGACTTGAGAACAGATTTTGAAGAAATATGTGAACAGTTCTTTGCTATATGGGTCAGAATTCTTCAATAATTCTTTGACCAGTAGTTGAATCTTGTAACAGGAACAAAAGTATTAAGTTGGTGGCAGTTCTGTCTCCTGTGACCCAGAGGATGCCAAGACATATGTTCTTTTGGAGTGCAGTGAATGGCTTCTGACTAAAATTTTTCCCTCTGAGAAAGCTTCAGTTACTATTATTATTCTTCGGAGAGCTAAAATATAAAAAGGGCTACCAAAAGGGCTCTTTCCGTTTCCTTGACATTTATGAGGGAGAAACACTTAAAAAAAGGAAATGTTAGTTTACAAAAGCTGGTTAAGGCACTAAGATCAGCTATGTATTTGAAATTTCTTTACAGTATTCAATATTGTTAAATTGGCAGCTATATTTTAATCCATTCCTAAACAAGGTTTTTGTTAAATATTTAATAGATTTATGTAAATGTCTTCAAAGAAATGTATATTCTAATTGAAGGAAGAAGTCTGCAGTGTATTTTTTATTTTAGAAGGGTTGGGCTTTCTTTTGGTTGAGTCTATTTTTCTATTCATGTATTCTAGTCTGAATAAATCAAACCCTAAAAATTGCTTTAATCTTATATTGACAGAAGATTTTCTTAGCAGTAATGCTAGATGTTTTCTTCATAATGCTTTTCAAGGGGATGCCCAGTGAGCAGGATTTCAGTGTGTAGAAGTTTTGAGTCAGCTTGCACAGCCAAAGAGGTTTTGTTCATAAAGCATACAGTTTCTTACTTAGGCAGTGATTTGAACAGTTGAAGAAGATAGATCCAGACTTTAACTGATATGAAGTAAATGATGTATTTTCATTCACATGCTTGCTGATGTGACTTTTAAAGCAATTTACCGTTTAACTTGTTAAACGTGACATTTCAAAAGCTCCTTTTAGCTCCAGAACTGTATCCATAAATGGATTTGTGAAAGTTGCTCACAGTTTTATATGATTTAGAGTTCTATCCAGATTCATGGATGCAAATTTTGTTTGCTTTTTGGGTTCCTGGCAAGATTTCTTTATGCACTGATTGTAAATTACTAAGGTAGCAGTTGCAATTTTGCTGCAGAGCAGGCTTGACTGTAGTAATTCCTGTTTTGTACTGTCTGGTCAACTGGCCTGTCCTACTGTCTCAATTGGGGCACATTCTAGAAGGTTGTTTGGAAGTTTTTGGCAATGTGCCTCATAATGTAAATTAAGCTTAACATTACTTAGCAGGAAATATGCAAATGCAGCCAGGACTGATGCTTCCTTGTTTTTGTATTGACATACATAGAAGGAGAACAGAATGAAGAGTTTTGTTATGACGGAAGTAGAAGGAGAGACGTGGAGCTGCATTATTTGGCATGGTACTTTAACGCACCAACTGGATGTCCAGCAGAAAATGTCAGATTGAGATACTGATTTTTACAGAGCTAGCCTAGAGTTGTTCAGCATTACAACTAATGCTATCAACAAAAGTATGTTTTAAACTATGGTTGATGAAGAGAGTCAGAAGGGCCTACCATGAGATAAGACCAGAAAGTTAAAAGGTGAAATGAAACCGATGACTGCATAATTTAAAATTCTGAGCTACAGTGTTAACTTAATCTTAGTTCAATGCATTTTTCTGAATGGATGGTATTCTCAGGGTAGAGAAACAGAAACCTTTTTTTTTTGCGTTTTTTTAAATTGTCGTTTAGCCTCTTCAGGCATGCAAAGAAACTGGCTCAATAGGTTAATTTTTACCAAATGGAAAAAATACATGCTGAGTTGCTTTATGACTGTTTCATTTCTTTGGAAAATAAATGTGTCTCTGCAGGTTTTGCCTGTTTTATGTATTGTTCCTCCATAAGAAAGATAGGCTTCTATATTTAGCTATGATGAAGATGATGATGATGATGATGTTAGTTTCTCTTTTTTTTACACACTCATGAGAGAAAATGTCAGTTTTTCCTGTGAGTTTTTAAAAACACGTTTGTGTCCATGTCTAGCTATAGTATGCTTATTAAACAAAATATTTTTTTTATATTCATAAGGAAATAGGTAAAAATTTTCAAATTGTGGCATTTTTTTGATGAACAAAAAATGATGATATGTAACTTATTCTAAGATAAATTTAAATAAATGAATGGAAAGTGAGCAGAAAAATTAGTCCACTGTAGCGTTTTTATTTTGGTCTATATAGTCTGTTAATGTAAAACCATGCAACGTATGTACCGTATAATTTACCAATAAGAGAATAACGAGTACAGTATGAAAAACACGTTTAGAAGACTTTGTGACACAGTTGGGAAAATAAAATAGTGTGACAGTTGAACTATAAGCATAACTGCTACTGTTTATAAACTATTTCAATAAGAGAAAATGAAATGTCACTGAGAAGAATATACATAGTGAAAATCTGGTTATGGATAATTTCTTTTTTTTGTTTGTTTGTTTTGGGCTTTTTGGTTTTGTCTTTCCTTGATAAATAGCTCATGTTTTCCTTGAAATCTGTGGAAAATTTATGTGATCAATTTAAACTCCTTGTCTAGAAGCAGACTTAAAATTTTTATAAGTGAAAAAATGTTTCACTTTTGAAAATGTATTTACAATACTGTTTACAGCTTGTTAACATATATACGAAATGTCACTTACAGGTGCTGACCTTAAAGAAAGGGCAAAAATGCACTCAAGTGAAGTTAGTTCTTTTGTCTCCAGAGCAAGAACAACTATTAATGAATTGGGTAAGTAACTTCTCCCTTGAAAAATGTTATTATAACTTTAACCTGAGAGTGTTAGATCAGAGGAGTGACGTAAACATGCATAGTTAATTCTTAACAGGTAGTAGAGTATCCCTAACTATGTAGTATCACATCAAAGATCTTGAGTTGGAAGGAACCCGTAAGGACTACTGAGTATATTGATGAATGTGAGTCATGGTACATTTATTCTTCTAAAATGTTCCAAGTTGAGTTGGACTTTTTTTAAGAATGCTAGAAAAGCTAAATCTCAACTGTAATAGAGGTGATTTGCCCTGCTGTTTTCATAAAGGATGGATTGTTCAGTGACATCAAAGTGCATTCTTGTGGTTGGTATAATTAGTACAGTCTAATACATTTTAGAAACATGTTAAACATCAGCTGCTGATAGAAATTCAGCTACTAAGGTATTTTAAAATTTTGTTTAATATGTTTTGATGTAGTAAAACCTGTTAATAGTTTTGGATTTTAATCAACATGTACCAGTTTTTAAGGTTAGTAATTTCTCTAAGGTTTTCTTTAAGAATTCACCATCAAATAATTATATTTCTACATCTCTGCTGATCAGTTTAAATATAACTGTTTTTCAACAGGTTATTGCCAATGTGATCTGTTGAAAGAAGTGTAGTGTTCCAAGTTTGAAGGAATTAATTTTCTACATTTAACTTCTATATAAAACATATTTTGTCATTTGAAATTTTGGCACACAGCTCTGAGGAATAAATAATTACTCAGAAAATTTATTTAGATGCATTTCCTTAAGAACAGTATGTCACATTTTGGTTTGACAGAATGTTATGAATGGATACCAGGGGTTTTTTTTAGGTAAATGACAAACTGCTAAAGAATGAAACTTCGGTTAGGTAATTCATGGAGATACCTATGTCCTGAAATGAATGTCGTGTCTTTGAAGTGGAGTAGACACTCAAGGCTGTTTATATAAGTGAAATCTGTAAAATACCTAGAAGTGAATAGATCATTAATTTCCTGAAGCTGATACTATATGTCATGCTGGTATTTCTCCTTCTATTCCAATGCCAAGCAAGTGACAAGAAGTTGTTCCATTCATTTACCTTGTAAGAATTTTGGGAGGCTTTCTTAGCATTAAATAATAATTTTTCAGCCTTCTTTGGCTTGAAGTTACTGGAAGTACTTTAAGCTGGTATTAGTGTTTAAATATGGGCAACTGGTTTCAAGATTTTCCTATGATTAATAAATAGGTATTTTTAAAATTGATTATTTTCGAAATTTTAAGTGAGAAAATTTCTAAAGTCTGAAGGAATATTTGGTTTTGGCATTCTTCACTGAAGGACTGGAAAATATTTACAGTTATTTGATGCTTTGTTTTGCCTTAGGGTTGAAAAAACTTTGAGAAAAATGTTTAATTGTTTTCATCTTCATTAAGGTTCCTGTGAGAGTATTTAACTACTGTGTATGTAAGCAAATTTTCAATGTTATTTAAAAGGCTTACAGTGAATTACTTGAAGTTTAGGAAACCAGTCTTAGTGCTTTCATTCATTGATTTCTAGTCGCTTGAGAAAGATGCATGGAATTGTGAGCAAATGGAATTAGTATTTGAGAATCAAGGTCACTGAAGTACTGAGATACAAAAGTTTGTGTGGGAATGTACTAGCAATTTGACATGCATCACATTGGTTTGAAAAGAGAAAGTATTTGAAGATATAGCCCTTGCCTGATACTTAAACAAAACTTTTTTGCTTAGGTTGACCAAGTGTTTCTGTGCTTGCTCATCTTTGCCTTTCCCTCCCTCTTCTCCCTCCCTTCCTCTTCCTTTCCCTCCCTTTTCCTCTCTCCCTCCTTTTGCCTCCCTCCCTCCGTCCCTCCACAGTAAATGTAGTTATAGGATGGATTAAACGTTTTTCTTGGTCTTTGCAGCTCAGTTTGAAAATCACAGAACCATAGAATGAATTGGGCTGTTAGGGACCTTAAAGATCATCTTGTTCCATCCCCCTTACAACAATCAGGTTCACTGGATCATTCTCAGAGCTCCATCCAGCCTGGCCTTGAATGCTTCCAGGGGTGGGGCATTCACAGCTTCTCTGGGCAACCTGTTCCAGTGCCTCACCATCCTCATACTAAAGATTTTCTTCCTAAAACCTACTACTCTCTTCCAGTTTGAATCCATTCATCTTGTCCTGTTGCTGCATGGTCTTGTAAAAAATCCCTCTCCATCTTTCTTCTAGGCTCCCTTCAGGTACTGGAAGGCTGCAATTATGTCACTCCAAAGCCTTCTCTTTTCTAGGCTGAGCAATCCCAGTTCTGTCAGCCTTTCCTCATAGGAGAGATGCTCCATCCCTCTGATCAACTTCGTGTCCCTCCTCTGGACTCACCCCAGAGTTCACTCACACCAGCAGGTCAATGTCCCTCCTGTCATGAGGACCCCAGAGCTGGATGCATTACCCCAGGTGGGGGCTCATTATGTCGTTCCCTACATCAGACAATGGTAGACAGTATTGAAAAAATATATATATGAGGTTAGATTAGATGGATGCATAAGATGTCCCATTGTGTGATGCCCTTATGAATAGAAATGAATATTAATTTTATGACAAGTCAGAGGTTCTTAGTTCTTTTTTATTATTCTTCTGAAGAAGTGATCTGTCATTACAAAGTGTAATTTATGTAGAACTATAGGGACATTGTATTTGCATTTGGTCACTGCAATTAATCTGTATATTGAAAATAATAATGGTATTTTTCTTGCCCAACAACAACTAGAATGCTGTGAGATAGTTAAAGAGGGGAAACAATTTTCAAGTTAATATTTACCACTGCAGAATGTTATGTAGCTGGGGAACAGTATTTCCAATCTCCTATTTTGTTCTTTTTTCTATCAGACTTTAATACTGTAATCTCATTTAAAATGCGTTATACTTTTTGCTTTTCAGAGCTAGGTCATGTTCTGATAATTGCATTTGTATTCAGATGTGTGACCTAGTGTGGAGTTACGTCTTTTTAGCTGTATTTTCAGAAAGAAGACCATTAAGTTATCTTTATAGATGAAATACAGTAAAGGTTAATTATGTCTTGAACAACTAGATAAACTTAGCTTTTTAGAATTGACATATTTTGGCTTTCTTTAGGTTCTGTCAATTTCATTACATTTAAAATCCTTACAGTGGTGGTTTTGTAGAAAGCTGTAGTATCATTTTGGAATACAGCCAAGAAGAGAATTTTCTCGAAATTAAAAGCATAGTGCACTTGTTTATATGGAAATAATTTGTAACTTCTTACTAAATTTGGGTGAAGAAGTAAGACTGCAGTAAATATGACTTTGTTTAAGAATAAATGCATAAAAAAAGAGCTGAAAAATTGAATTGAGCCATTAGTTGTGGCACTTAGAGTTTTAAGTTGGAGAGGGGGAAATCAAAACAGCCTCTATTTTTAGCAGTGGTTGCTTTTTCTAAAATTATACCGGAATTGTGGAGGTGGATTTGGGTTTATGTGTGTGTGTCTGGGGTTTTTTGTACTTTTCTCTTTGTTGTTTTTTT
>VZTE01004974.1:762551-806292 GCA_013397775.1 Eulacestoma nigropectus | reverse complement strand
TTTTTTTTTTTTAATAGTAAGAATTGTAAGACTACGTGTCTGTTACTATATTCTGCCTTGAAGAACTTTTTTACTGATGTAAGTCTGTCTTTACCCTCAAGAAATTAGGAGAGAAAAGCCTTAATAGATCTCTTGTAACCATGCGCAACAAGACAAGCATGGCTAAATTAAGTCAAATGATAATGATTTCCAGAAGCCTTGTTTTTGAGGCTTTGGGGGGAAAAAAACCCTATCATTGTGGGGTTTTTCAATATGTATTTTATAATACGCCTCTCATTAAGTCCATGTTGTTCTTTATACTGGCTGTGGGGTCAGGGCTGTGATAGTGTATATATGTTATCTTTTGGGATTTCAGTTGCAAAACAGACTGAGACTATGTATGGAGCTGAATGCAACAACCACACTCCTCAATCAAAACACCATGTTTAATAAAAATAAAAGCTGAAGCTGTAGAAAGAATTTCAATTCAGCAAATACATGTAATTAATCAAGTTGACATTTGGCCCCAACTTCTATTAAGTGAGAAACACCATTGATTAGCAAAGCTCTTCCAAAGAATGTAGGCATAAGTGCCCAAATCCCATAAGCAGGGAATAAAAATTGGAGACTGACTTTCTTGGTTACTTTTTAAAATTAACGTGTAACCAGGCTTGTTTTTTATTTCACATTTGGAGACAAAACACTTTACTCATGGCCTGATGGAACCTAGATCTGAATTAAGTTAAGAATGAATTTTTAAATAAAATACTAAAGTTACTTGTTTTCTGTTGGTCTTGTTGCATTATAATAAATCTTACAGGTGTTTATTAAAAACATATGATTAATTTTGATGCATAAGCTGTGATACCCCTTTAATAAGTGGTGATATTTAGTAACTTTGTTTATGCGTAGTTCTATCAGATAGCATTATTTTTAACATAGTCCACTTTGAATGAGATCATCTTGAATGAAAGCACTGGTGGTCAGTTGCTTGCATTTGTGTTTTTTATTGTGTGCTTTTTATTTTATTCAGAGCAGATACAGTTCTATATTTACAGGGTTTTTTTTTTTTCCTTCTTTAGCATTTTTTCTGTCCTTCTGGCTTTCAGTCATCACCAAACTTTTAATTTATTTTAATTTACTTAAAAGAGTGCACTTCTTCGTCCTTCAGACAAACACCCTCTTTTCAAAAAAGTTCCTTGTTTGATTATTGAAGATCATGCATACATGCATTTTTTAGCGCCATATTCTATGCTATGGTTTGGTTTCGGATGCAAGCTGTCAAAAATTCGTTTCAGAGGTCCCAAGAATGGTATCAGGATTATAAAAATTTTCACTTGATGGCTGGTCTGCTAACTGCTACCACTCCTTCCCATTGTGAAGGCTTAAAAATAATCAAGAATTATCATTGATGAGGTCGGTGCTGCGCCTTGTTTTACTGTTTGAATTTCTGAGGCTTCTGTGGAGCTTTGGTTAGCATTTTAAACCCTGATTTAGTCGTGAACACTCAAAATATACCAAATTTAGTAAATCCATCTGTGTTTGCTGGAAGTATATCTGGCCATCAAAGATGGAGTACTCTAGTTTGGAAATCCTTTGATCAGAACTGTGGATTTCTCTCTTAGGAAAGAGAGATACAGGCTATGAGTTGCATTTACTGGGAAGCTGAATGAAATTTCAGTTAGCTATCAAATTTGAAAAAGGACAAATTACAGCTGGCAGAGCCATGCTTAACAGCCAGCCTCAGGCCTTTCTGCCGTGGTCTTTCTGCATTGCTGATATTGTGAAATGTAGATTTTAGCGCAGCATTTTGCTTACTGTATTATGATGTTGCTTGTTTGAGTAAGTGTACAGCATAACTAATGCAGTCCTCGAGCACTAGCATTCTGAGTGGGTTGCTGGGCTCTTGGTTGTTTTGCAATGGTAGATTTATTTCTCCTTTTGATATTAAATTAATTCAAGATAGCCTTTGACTAAGTGTTGTCTGATCCTGGTGCTGCTGTACAGCTGTGACAAAAATCAACATAGTCTCAGCAGTAGTTTAGTTTTCCTTCTGGTAGTAATTCCGAATGTTGTTCTGTGAGGACAAGAGACTATGCCCTGGACACGGCTCTTTAAGTACACGGAGCTGTACCAAAAGAAGGGTGCTGCTTGCTCAAATATTGAGATCAGGATAGCCAGTTTGCACTGTGTTAAAACAGGCCTCCTAGTATCACTTGCTGTCCGGGGCTTCTGTTCCTTCTCTAGGGAGCCACACTGTGCATGTTTGATGCATTGGGAACACTATCCTTTGCTCGCCCTGTTCAGGTTTGAAATTGCATGTTTCAATCACTGAATAAGAAAGAATAGTTTGTTAGCTCTTTGCTTTGCCTGTCTTCGTCTCTGGCTCTGTTCCTTGAATGAATTGGTATTCAAAGGGCAGCAACTCCAGACATGGTACTGAAAGCACAATGTTGCTCTTCTATCAAAAAAATCCTGAGCTCACTGCTTGGGCCAAGCACAAGGCTTTAACTTTAGAACAGCATTGTCAAGTCTTGTATTAAGTACACCTTTTGCTTAGGTAGGCACTGGCTTGATGATATTACTAAGCTAGCTTATTTAAAAAAGAGAAATTTATGCTTACTGTGAAATGTTAGGGAGTGTTTCTTCTGTAGTGTTCTGTGAATGAACTGGCTTGAAACTATTACTTGGTACATTATGCTAATTTAGAAATAAAAATATTTTAGCTCTAGACTGGGGAATGTATTATGTCAAACAAGAGTGCTAGTAATAATAGAGGATGTGTTATCTTCATACTGTAAATCAGACAAGTAGACAATAAACAAAATGAAAACCGTGTTCAATTTGATTCTCTTAACAACCAGAGATTATATTAGAGACTATCGTTGTGTGTGTATATTATATAGAGATTATAGTTTGAGTTTTGTGTGCTCTTTAAGAAGGAAAAAAGTTTCATTGAAGTAGAATGTAAAAATGTAACTGAATTCATTTAACTCCTTTGTGTTTCGTAAATGCACTGCTTGATTACATGCTGTGCTGTTTTTGTGAGTAATAAGTTCTTAAATGTACTTAGTAAGAGTGAAAAATGCAAGAAATAATTTCATTTTTCTTTTATCCAAAGCTTTCATTCATTTGCACAGAAAGTGGATTCTCTCATCTAGGTTTTGCTTCATTATTGTTTTACTGAGGGCAGAATGAGACTACAAGATGAAACATTAGTAAATATGAAGGAACTGAAGAATCTGTTTATCAAACTGAACTGTGTCACTGGAGATGGTTGAAATATCCAAATGATTTTATATAGTACAAGAAAATCATGGAAAAGTTGGATACAGAAAACTGTAGCTAAAGGGTTTAATTAAACCGCCTCTTTCATTCCCATTAGTTTCCTGGTTTCTGTTTCTATTACTGAGAATGTAAAACACACTGTCTCTCTTACTTGTCCATAATAAAGTACCAAATAGAAAATTTTTAAATAAAGAATATAATATTCCTCTATTAAAGTTTGAATGGTTTTTTTCAATTCAAAAAGATATTATTTCTATGTCATATATAAGAGTGAATGATTAATGGAGGAAACCGGGAAATTAATAGGATTGAGTGAGGTGCTTTAGCCGCTGTCAAAATAAATGGAAGAAAAACTTATTAATACCTTTTCTTAATAATCAGCTGTAGGCAATGTGCAGTAACCATTTTCATTAAAAAGCAAAATTTCTTTGCAAATACTAAAATAGATACTTTTTTGGGCAGCTCTTTATTGCTGTTGTCTGCCTGAACTTTGAAGGTACTAAAGCAAAGACAGTAATGTTCAGACAAGTCTATCAACAGTTGTGGTCTTTTAAGCTTCTTATGTAAAGCACAGAAATTAAAGGGTACCTAAAAGCCTTTCATAGTTGTAACTAGCAAATGTATGGCACAGAACTGCGTATCCAGACTTTAGAGTGTGGTCATTTGTGCAGATGAATATATTTTTGCAACATACAGAGGTATAGAAATTAATTGAATAATCACTTTCTCATTATTTTTACGCTTAGGAGAGGTAAAGCTTTGTAACATTTAATTACTTTCCATGTGCAGAAACTTCTTTACCCCGAAGTTCATGTAGGAAGATTTGACAGTCTCTCTCAGCCACTTTCATATGTTGCTGCATACACTGGTTGGTTTTCTTAGTGTTACAGGATGGATGAAAGTACTTGTTGAAGTATTTTGTTTCTGTTAGCTTTTTTCCCCACAGAAGAATCTTTTTTTGATGGTAGTAGCTTGCAACTGAAAATGAAAGTGAGCTGTTGTAGTCACTGATTTGATTACAGATTTTGCGTGGCAGGGTAACTGCCTGAACAAAACTGTCATTGCAAAGGTTGTATGCCATCGCAATATTGTTCTTTGGGAAAAGGTCCCCAGAAATGAAATCAAGATACAGTGCTACGTTGCAGTTATTTTTCTGATTTCCTGTGACATAAATTATTTAATATGTTAAATGTAATTTTGTGATTATAATGTTCCTAGTATAAAGAATATTCCAGTTATCAGAATTGCACATGGACTGCCTCTACCTGCCACTCAAGGGGCATAGTTTATGCCCTTTATGCCCCCCTTTTTCTTTTAAGTTAAAAAATCTTAGTTTTTATAATCAGGAGCCACATCACCAAGAGACGTCAAGAATCTGGGTAGTGAAGAGGTAGAAGAGAAATCTATTCTGAGTTACAAAATAAGAATATTTAGGTATAAAATTATTTTAAAAACAAAGTAAAAATCCATTCCCAGTTATTATGCAAGCCAGGATGTAGTTCCAAATAATCATTACTGCTGATTCAAAATTCTTATTTGTGTCTGTGACCTTTTGAAAATTCTTTTATAACTTGTAACCAGACAACTTGGAGATTTTGGGTTCCTAAAGAATCTCTGTAAAGTAACAGATCTCAAACCTCTTAACACTGGTGTAGGAATCATCCCATAGACTTGCAATATTATATAGGTTTAAACTATTGTTAGTTGAAATATACACTAAAGAGAAATAGCATGTAAATAAGTGCATTGCTTTGTAATAACAAGACTAAAATTTGTAATTCTTTATTTGACATTCTCACTCTTAAGATATGACTCTTTTTTCCTCTTTCTTGCTTTCCTCATGGATGACCTTCAATTTATGGAATCTGTCTACACATATGCACTTTGTGGTATTTAAACATTCTGGGGGCATGTGACCATTCTTTTTATTAATTTGAAGTCTCCATTGTTAATACATTTAAATAAATGTACTAAGAAATGGGGAGGGAGCTTTCTTATCTGTAGATTAAATTTTGTCCTTGGAAAGGTTCTGGAACACCTAAACGTGGAAAGTAAACTATTGCTGGGCACACGAGGGACAAAAAAGTCATAAGGTGTAGTCATCATGAAGTCAGAAGAGGGAAATGTTGCTTAACCAGTTTTACAACCTATGATGAAATGATTAGTTTGTTAGATGAGAAGCAAGCAGTGGGTATTGTCTACCTTGACTGTAAGGCTTTTGACAATATCTCTTGTAAAATTTCCTTAGAGTGACTGGTGAGTATGGACTGGATGAAAAGACACTGAAACAGACTGAAAACTGGCTGAATGAATGGGTGCAGACTGTGCATCAGCAGCATGAAGTCTGCTTGGAGGCCTCTTGTCAGTGTATATCCCAGGGGCAATGCCAGGTTCAGTCATGTTCAGCATCTTTAATGGTGTGGATGATGGGATAGAGTGTAGCCTCAGAAAGTTTACTGATGGTGTAAAATCATAAGGAGTGGGTTGTGCTGCCATTTAGAGGGAACTCAGCAAGCTGGAGTAATAGACTTAACAGGAACCTCATTAATTTCTACAAAGGAAAATGTGAACAACCTCATGTACCAGGTATATGATGGGGGTAATGATACGACAAGCAGCAGCACAAAAAAGCCCTACAGGTCTGGGTGGGACACCGAGTTGAATGTGAGACAGCACTGTGCCCTTGTGGCACGGAAGGACGGTGTTATCCTGGGCTGCATTAGGATGAGTGTTGCCAGGAGTTGAGGGAGGTGATCCTTTCCCTCTCACCAGCACAGGTGAGGCCACTGCTGGAGTACTATGGCCAGTTCTAGGTTCTCCAGTGAAAGACACAGAGCTACTGGAAGGTCCATTGAAAGGCCCTAATGATGAATGCTCCAGAGCATCTCTTCTGTGAGAAAAGGTTCAGCAAGCTAGAACTGTTCAGCCTAGAGAGAGAAGGCTTGGAAGGTGATCTCAGCAATACATATAAATAATTAAAGGGGAGGTTGCTAGAAGATAAAGCTGGGCTATCTCTGGTGGTGTCTAGTCTCAGGACCAGAGGCAACAGGCACAAACTGCAACAGAAGAGATTCTCCCTGAGCATCAGGAAGTCCTTATTCACTGTGAAGGGAACTGAGCATTGATACAGGTTACCCAGTCAGGTTGTAGAGTCTCCCTCCTTAGAGATCTTCAAAAGCTATCTGGACATGAGCTAGAGCAACTTGTTCAAGGTGATGCTGGTTGAGCAGACAGGCTGGACAAAGTGAGCTCCAGAGGTCTCTCCAGAGTCTCAGCCTTCTGTGATTAAAGATTTCTCGTGTGCTGCAAACATATGTAGGCAAATATTTGCCACACTTCATTAATCTGCCAGAGTTAGATAACACACTGTGGAATTGTTAATCTATTCCTCAGTTTATGGCATACTTTCCTCTAGTAATCCATGTAATACTGACAGTATGCAGGATATTTTTATACAATTCATCCTCCTGGCTTTATGTTTTATGAAATCCATTATTCAAAAGGAAAACGAGCTGCTGGAAATGCCCCCTAAAGTTGCTTGTTCTAGTAAGCTGTTCACTAATCAACCTTATTTGTCAAATAATCAGAAATGCAGATGTGGAATAAATAGCTTGGACAATCCATTTCTTTGTTCTGTGGCAACTCAGCTGTGTTGTCATTTAAAATTGAATTCTGTAGCTACTTCTGTCTTAGATGGATACTCACAGTTTTTGAGGCAAGTAGGGCATGCTCACTTTCAGTTTCTTTTCAGTTTCATTCTGGGAAACAATAATTCTTCTGTTGATAATTAAAGACAAGTCAGGGTTATGCATCTGGTTCAGTAGGTACTAGAGGTAGTGACCAGCTTCTCATTTATAGCTGTTATATTTACAGCTGAATAGCTGTTCTTTCTGAAGACTGGTTGCCAGAGGTCACTGAATTAAGATGAGAAAGGAACAATAAGAACCTTTTTTGAACATTGTCCAGGTATAGGACAACACAGGAATAGCAAGACAAGTTAAGGTGACTGTCTTTCATTTTAATGTTTTGTATCAAATGCATAAAAAGGCAGGCTTTAAACTGGGGCTTCATTTGAATGTTTGTAGATACCAAATTCTGACTGCTGTAATTAGTTGAATTGAAAATGTTTGTCCTAATCTGTAAAAAAGTACTTCAGAAATAGAAGTTAGTTATATCTGAGACTGTATAGAATGTGCACGTTGTTAGGGCTTGAGTGGGCTTTCATGGAATTTTCTGATTCATGGGAATCATGAAGTGTTACTGCAGTAGCAGTGCAGACCTTTAGTAAAAGGTCTTTAAGAGAAACTGAATTCTATGTCTGTTGGATTTCAGTTCTTTAAATGATGACTCCTATATCCTAGGTAAAGGAAGGGAATACTGCAAGTATTCTTCAGGTTGATTGTAATGGCTGCTAAGCTACAAATAGGTGATTCTCATCCACTTTGTTGGTACTTGAATAGTCTAAATCTCAAAATCTTTTGTCTAGCTCAGGAAAAGTTTTTTTTTTTTTTTTCCTTTTATATGAGTATGTGGTACAGTTGCTTACAGAAAATATTACAGGTATACATTTATTTAGCAAGCAAGGAGGTCATTCTTAGGAGGTTGGTCTTTTTGAATTTGATATATTGTGAATTAGTAATTCTTCTTCCTGGGTGTTAAATATTTTATGTTAATCCATGTGGACAAATCCATGCAAGTTGACCAGGAACACGAATCACGGTCTGGAATTCTGGATACCCATATTATTCTTCCTCTGCCTGTTTCAGGAACTCATAGTAAGGGATCAGTATTTGTGATAGGTCTTCCTTTGAGTAATTGGACACCATCTTAAGAAAGTGGTTTTTTGCCTATTATGTAAAATCTACTGTATATAATGTTTCATAAAAACAAGGCTACTTTCATATGTACTTTCAAATTGTTGCCATTATGGTTTTTCTGTATGTATTTATTCTTCATACTTCCTTCTTCCTCACTAACTGTGGAAAACAGATTGTTTCTAGTTGATCAGGCCACTTATTTTTTGTCAATAATGGGAAACTGAGGTTGTGCAGGAACAGAAAAAAGGCTGCTTGAGGGTTAGTAAGAAAGTGTCACATGTAGGCCAGTTTCCTCACAGCTATTGTCTTACATATCTGTAATTTTATAAGAACTTTCTTGATAAATTAGTAAGATGACTAAGTAGTCATTTATGATTCAGGTCAGTAGAATCCAGGCAATTTCTGCTTTCTGTTTGGGGAATGTCAGTGCCTTCAATAATATGAATCAGCTGTGTGGGCATTATGGCACACATCTGAGAAACTATTTAGTGGTCAAGTCCTCCAGACCAGGTGCATGTATTCTTATGCTGGCCTGTTGTTTGTCATGTCATGGTCTCTAAGCAGAAAGGAAATCCCTTGTTAGTCACCAGCAGTAGGCATCATGTGGAAAGTCACTTGAAGATGAAATAACAATTACCTGCTTCAGAACAACTGTGATTCTTTGAAATTACTTCCAACACATTACATGTGTTTTTATATGCTTAATTGCAAAGTGCTTCTCCTGTGATGTTCTGTACTCATGGCAAAATTGTGGGAGAGTTTAGCTTGCTCTATTCTACATCTTCCAGTAATGAAGAGTCACAGGAGAGCAGGAGGTATCCCAAGACTACAAGATGCTGCTGGTCAGCCTAATCTAAAACTACATGTGACATGTCTATTTACCAGGGATGTATTTCTGAAATTGAGCTGAAGGTTCACAGTTACTGCAGAGTAGGAAGCAGGTCCATTTCTTTATATTGCTGTATGTTGTATTTTCTATTTTGTTTGAGCTGTTTATGGGTTTAGTTTAGCTATCTAATGTTTCTAAGTTTATTTTCTCTTGTTGAAGTTCTTCAGTTTACCTGTTGTTCGCTCTACCTGTATGATGTCTTGAATGGACAGTAAACATCCTTTTTTACAGGTTTTGTCAGCTTCTGTGCTAACAATTTTTCCTCGAACAGCTTATTATGTAAAATGTATTTTGTTCTGCTTGTTCACCTTTGTGTTCTCTTCAACAAGAAGTCTCTACTCCTGTGATCTCAAATACAGAGACGTGTTTTTGTCTTATATCTGGCTCTGTTGCTGACATAACATAAACTGAATTGGACCCTTCTATTTCTTTACTGTACTTAGAACCTTACTTTTCTGTAATATAATTAAGCATTGATGTTACATTAGGACGTGACAATTGGCATTTGCTTAGGACATGTTTTATATGCAGAATAGAAATGTATTTACAGAATAAGCAGCATGTTTCACATTAGAATAGATGTGTGAAGTAATCCTTTCTGAATTCATTGTGTGAACTACCTTCATATTCCACACTTTGATGTACTATGGTAACTCAATGAAATTCTATAACTGCAGTTTAATGCTGGTCGTTATTTAGTCTTTTTAACTACTTCTAACAA
The DNA here is from genome assembly GCA_013397775.1 of Eulacestoma nigropectus. NCBI lineage: Eukaryota > Metazoa > Chordata > Aves > Passeriformes > Eulacestoma > Eulacestoma nigropectus. The sequence continues at coordinate 796,598 of VZTE01004974.1, read as the reverse complement.
CATTAATCTCTATATTTACGTTGTCTACTCTTGTCTCTGTGTTGTACTAATTTAATTTAGTTGATCTGTTTCTCATATATATCTTAAATTCCTTTTTGATTTCACTATGCAGCTCATGATTGCACCCTAATAAACCGGTACACATCTAGCATTTAGCACTAATGAGTACAACAATTGCTTGAAATTGATATCTTGTTATTTGAACTGTGACAAAAATATGAAATGGTAAAGTATGAAGCCACTAGGCTTCTTGGCTAAGGTTTAAATATTTTTTTATCACTCATACCAAATAAGCCTTGTCATGTAGAATCACTGTGAAGATTGACCTGTCTATATGTGTAATTTATTGTTCCTAAAATTTGAGTGCATACAACTCAATTAAGTCTACAGGGCATTATTTGTCAGACATCATCTCTGTTTTTGTTACGGGCTCAACAGTTTTGGCAGTTGTACATTAAAGTCATGCAGATAAATGGGATCAGGTGCCTCTTACGCTACAAAAGCCTAATACTCCAGGAAGCTTTACCCTTTTTAACAAGTTCTAGTAGCCTAGAAACTCAGTTTACAATCCCAAGTGATTACTAACTTTTTTTGGTGCTAGTTTTTTTGATGCTTCACAAGAACATATTAAAAGGATTAATTTCTTCAATTCATTTAATAGATGCACACAAGACTATTACAGGCAATTAGTATTTTTGCCTTTCATTCATTGTCAACTCTTTTGCCAGGTGATCCTTTCAAATGAATATCCTTGGGAAGTGATGATTCTAACATACATTATGAAACTGCTTTTTCTCCCCTGCAATTATGATTTTTTATTATTTCATGATAGGAATGCTGGCTGTAGTTTTTGAAACCAAGCTATTTTATAATACTCATTCTGTAACTTTCGTTTCCATATGTAATAGTCTACTTGAATTGCACCATAGCTAATTCCGGAAGTTGCTTATCCTAGGAAAGTATTCTGCCTTGGAGTACTGCAAAAGCCATGCAAATAGTGCTCAAGATACTGTTTGCTAGTCTCTGATAAAGGGAACATTCATACAGGCAGTAAATGCTTGAAACTGCAGTTAACAATGACTCTGCCTTCATGTTCAGGCAAACTATTTTTTATTTACCTATGGCAAAGGCATATTTCTTTAAGAGAAAGGCTAGCTGTGTCAGCTAGCAAAATTGCAAGACTGTTTGGCAAATTGGCTGTGTTGACAGGGTTATAAGTTTCTGTCAGAAACCTGGCCCTGCTGGAAATGAGAGTTGCCTTTCCGTATAACTAAGAAGTAAATAGAGAAGGAGCAGATTTTTCTACTATTCCTCTGTCTCCTATGCCTTCTGTGGCAGATGGCAGGTATAATGGATACCTTGAGCTCTTTTAAGTCACTGAAAGAGCTCTTGCAAACAGTGATCAGTAGCCTCTTTTGACACTGAAATTGATTCAGATAATCACTATTAATCATGATCTAAAACAGCAACCCAGGGGCTTTGTTTTAAAGCATCTGTTAGAATCTTGAAAAGCATTGCTAAGTTTTTGTTCTTTTTTTAAAGACAATTGGATTTTCTTTAGTTGTTAATCATAAAAGCAGGTCAATTTTCAGCTAAAATAACCTTTGTTTAATTACATATTTTGTTTATTACCCAGTGAGAGACTTCAGGCTTCTATAATAATTGTCATACCGATGTGCACCAATATTTAATTGATTCTTTTGTTAAATGAGGTTATCTGAAGTGTATCTGTCAGGAAAAAGGTAAGCTAGGTAGCACAATTTCTAAATTTAGAACTAGCTAGATCACTAGGAAAAGCTGTAATTAATACATTAAGTTAATAATTTTTTGTCATATTGCCCTTCTAGATTTTAAAAGGAAAGAAGTCTCTCACGTGTCACTTGCATTTATATGTTGAGAGAAGAGTTTTTTCTTTTCTCTTTCCAGCTAAGACTGAATGAACTGGTTAATGAATTCAATTAGTTGAAACATTAAAACAACGAATATGTTTTTTTAACATCTGCAGAAAAATCTGTTGCTGTCAAGAGCTGGTGTAACATTTCAACAAGATATACATCTGGGTGTCCAGCTGATGAGTTGCTTTTGACTATTTTTGAAACTTTGGTAGCAAGAATGTACTACTGGAATACTGTTTGAGTATATTTTAAAATGGATAGCTTGTGGTAACTCTTACATTAAATATAATTAAAGCTATAATATACAAGTTTATTTCTAAAATGAAAATGCGTTTTTCATCAAAGTTTATGGTGAAGAGGGATGAAGAGAACTTGAATTTGCAGAACGTGAAAAGCAGTGCTTTAAGCTGATTTTTTAAATGACTTCCCTGTGTCAGAACACTGATAATAAATTACATACAAACCATGCCATTGTCGCACAGGCCTCTGGAGCCCTGCTACCTGTCATGTGTGCTGGCAGCATGTGCGTCTGTCAAACTGAAGACTTTCCCTCTTCTATTTAGCTGTTAGGTGCTGCTTTAAAGAAGAAAAGGGGCAATAGTAGTGGCCAATATTGCCAGTGATGGTCTAGAAATGTCAAGATTTCAAGCTTCTAGTTGTGAAAGCATCACAGGCACATCATACATGCATACACCTCTATTTCATCTGGAACTGTTTGTATAAGTGCTTTGTCTAGCTTTGCTATTTGTGTTCTTGTTCACTTTTCAGATTTGTGTCTAAAGTGAGCAGAAGCCAGAGAAAGACATGCAGACCTATTCAGCCACGGAGGGATAGGGGAAGTAATTTTTTTTGCCAAACTGTTGCTGATCATTCAATCAATTTTTAGTCACAGTTTATTATATGAAACTTTTTTCCGTGGTATGACTGTACAATGAGCAAAATGTAATGAAATCACATTCCAGATATGTTGTTTATGAGGTTGGTGTTAATTGGTTCTTTCTTTTTCAGCTAATCTGCCTGTACCTACTATTGCTGCAATAGATGGAACTGCCTTAGGTGGTGGTCTAGAACTTGCGTTAGCCTGTGATATACGGGTGGCAGGTAGGTCTGAATGCTGCTATGGAATATAGGATTATTAGTATTACAGCTGGCTTGACTAATCCATCTGTTGGCGACAGTCTTATAAAACTTGCATTGTATTTGACATTGTTTATAACCCATTATTTTAAAGAACTTTAGCAGAAACCTGTCTAAGTACTTGCTAACCAGGGTTAAGTTGTTTTAAATAAAACATTAAGCTGGATTGGTTTTGTTAAATGTTTATTTAATTATTCTGACCCTAATTTTATCAGTACTGCCAGAAGGGTTATATAATTATTTTCTTTTTTTTTTTGATTCTTGTGCATTTTAAGTGCTCTAGATGGAGATTTGATTTTATCTAAACAGAGTGCTGGCAAAGAACAAAAGTTGCTAGTGAGTGTATTATTACACAAGAAATTAAATTACAAAAGTGACAAAAATTCTTGAAAAGAGGAACCTTGAGCTAATAAGCTGTTAGAACTATAAAGCCAATCGATGGAAAGTAAATGGGAACTTGGTCCTGAGCAACTGCCAGTAACTTAGGATTTATAAAGTTATTTGACCTTAGATAATATTCTGTCACCTATAGAATTCAAATAATCAGATACAGAATTCCACCCCATTCTAAGATGTTAAGCAATAACAGCCGTTCCCTTTGAGTACTTTCCATTTGGAAGCAAGTCTCTGTTACTCAGTATAATTGCTTACTTGCTATGTGAAAATTAATAAGGTACGGAATTTGCCTTGATGGAAGTAGTTGGATCTTTTACTAAAAGCAGATCAGTTGAATTTGTTTGAAGTTTTTTAATAAACAGATGTTTTGAAAAGTGATTTATTTTGTTTTTTTGAAGAAAATCTAATAAATTAACAAACTTTGAGCTCATCATTACGTATTTTCCATAGATTTTTTTTTCCCTCTACATTATAGTAAGAACTCCTTTACATTCTGTTTTTTAGCCTCTTCTGCTAAAATGGGCCTAGTTGAAACGAAGTTGGCAATCATTCCAGGTGCAGGTATGAATGTTTTACTTTTGCTACCACAGATAACTAAATAACATATGTACTTAGTATTAGATTTTGATTTTTTTTATGGATTTCTGCTTATTTTTATATTTCTATTAAGTATTATAGCATAATAAGTTTTACGGCTTATTGCTTATATTACTTACCAAAATTAATTTTTCTTATTTTCAGGGAAGGTCACCTGTCTATTATATTTTTAAACAAAGACTTCATTAACTAAGTCAACATTGAGTGATTTTGTAAATGACATTTAATATCTTGATCTGAAGGCTGAATAATTTTGTTAAGGGTCAGGCAAGGATAAAGAATTAACTGGCAGTGTACAAAAACAATTATTTGAATTAAGATCCATTTTTACATAACATTTAGTACTTTAAGATTCAAATTCTGCTTTCAAGCTGCTTGCTTATTGGTTGTAAAGAGTTTAAGAACTGAAAGTATAGCTGTGAATAAATGTGATAAAAAAATATCTTGCCAAGATTTTTTGAGTCAAAAACTTCTTTTGTATTTGGAAGGCCAGTTGACCTGCTTTTCCTAGACTCAAGGTGAGTGAAAGTTACATAATAAATAATGTTCAAGGAGGTGTTACGAAACCTTTTGTTTTTATTTTATGTATAAATCATTACTACTTGAATTAAGATACTTGCTGCTCTGGGAAAAGGGTAGTTACTTGGAAAAAAGTACATCCCTGTGATTGTTTGCCTTAATTTCTGAAAGTTCTAGGGAGCTTCATACTGTTTTTTTGCTCCTGTGTTCTTTCTAACGAATGGAACATATTTTGAACGCGCTGTATCCAATTCTAATGGATACCGTTGCAGGTCATGTAGAAAAAACAGTAAAAACAATCATAATGGGAGTAGTGGTATGAACTTCGTGTATAAAACTGTCCCATCCTATGACTGATCTGGACAATTGTTGCACAATTTCAATTGCTGTATTATTATGGTTATTGTTGAGATGTAATTTCCATCAACACTTTCCGTGGTCAGAGCTACATTTTACATAAGGAAGACAGTAATGGTTGATGCCTGGTTTCTTTTTAGTGGCAGATAAAGATAATAATGCAGATGATTTTAAAGATATATTTACTTGTAGTGGTGTTGTCATGAAATAATGTGCCTTGGCAATAAGTCCCAATGAAGAAAAAGACAGAAATTGATGTTGTTTATCTTTGTCAGTTTTAACTCTTTGTCCTCCCACTCCCTCCTTTCCTAAGAAATTCTGTAGGACTGTATTGGAAACATACTCTCCAGTTCAAGAAATTCAGCTCAAATTCTCCATATATTTTCAGTATTCAGCTTTTTTAGGTTGTCTCATTTCCTTGTCTTCAGTTAATTATAGATGTTTCAAACTTCTGTGCTCTTACTTTAAAATACTAGTTAACTGACTCATTATAAGTTTCATTCAGAATATTTTACTGCTATTCAAAGACTGAGGTTTGAAAAATCCATTTTTTTTTTTCTTTCTCATCCTAAAATAATGATTCAGGTGTATGTCTTCAGCTCCTTGAAAATATGACAGATTTAATCTTGTTACATTGACTTTTCAATTTACAACATTTTGGGGTACATTCAGTGATGAAGTTTTTCCTCTATTCCTATCAGCCTTTCTGACAGCTATTTTTGTTGAATGTATTTGAGCTAATCACAACTTTTTCCTGATCAGCCTGTACTTTCACCAGTCCTGTTGAGTAATGACAGTGTTTCAGCCCTTTTTGTTTCCTGTCATCCAAATAATAACTGATCATGCTTTTTGTCATCAGAAAGTGAAGAGTGAGTGAAGGAATTTTGCACATGTCATTTAGGTAGAGAAGCCAGATATATACTCTTGAACCACAGCTTCATGGGTTAATGGAGTATTTTCTGAGAGTGTTTATTTCAAGCTGGTCTGAGCCAAAACAAAACTGGGGAGTGGAGCTGGAAAGTGAACTGTAGCTCTTAAGAGGCCTACATAGATTTCTGCTGCCATCTAGTACACCTGAAATCTGCTGACAAACTGAGTGGCTTCTTTGAACTAGGTCCCTGTACCACGGCAAGCCACTGTTTTTATTCCGCTCTGTCAGCTGCCAGGAGTATGTAATAAATGTAAAATTTTAACTCGGGTGATAATTAATGTGAGTGTTTGAGACTATGTGGAAAACATATTTATACTGTGAGGATTTGCGTTTTTAAAACCCCAGAAAGTTAAAATCAAAGAGCTGTGTTAGAAGAATGTTACTAGAATTTAATAGTATTAAAATATAGATCCAGGATATATCAACTGTTACATTTTGGACCTTGTTGTATGTTACGGTTTATTCCATTCTTAATGAAATGTGGTTATCAAAAGACCCAGTGAGGTGCTGTCTATGGACCAAACAGTTTTTACGCAGATTTCCCAGGTGCAAGAAATTTTGCTTTTGAATATGCACAGATGTACTGCCGTTTTCTAAAGGCTAAGTTTGAGCAGCAGTTAGTTGAGTTAACCAAAATGAGTTGTTCCTTCTAAGTCTGCTAAGGGTCTCGACCAGGTAGGCATTTATAGAGCACGCTGTATTGTAGCAAGTTGAATCTCCTCAGAAAATTCGTCCATGGCAGACAGCACAGCAAGACCAGGCGGGATGACAGCAGTGTCTCCTTTTATACCGTAGCTATGTTCCCAGACCTGCTGTTCATGTTGTGAGGGAGCAGGATTATTCTTCTGCATTTGGAATCTAAACCCAGTTTTCTGCACTATCGAAGAAGCTTAACTGCTAGAATGTTAATGAACTAGAAAAAGTAGAAAATCTTTCTTGTTTTTCTCTTAAGTACATCCCGCTTTCTAGTAAGGAAGTCAAGATTCAGAGAACTAGTGTAAATGTGCAACAGAGAGAAAAGCTTGGTAACTTGGTGATGGGAAAGTTACCTGAGAATGAATATTGATTATTTTTGTTTTCTAAGAAGAGTCTGCCAATCATCATTGCACAAGTGGTGCTGTGCCAGCACGGAAAACTTGTCATAGAATCAGTTAGGATGGAAAAGACCTTTCAGCTCATGAAATCCAACAGTCAAATAAGCACTGCCAAGTTCACCACTAAACCATGTTGCTAAGTGCCACATCTGCACATGACTCAACCGCTTCCCTGGACAGCTTTGACAGTGCTTGACAACCCTTCAGTGAATAAATTTTTCCTGATATCCAGTGTAAACCTACCTTGGCGCAACTTGAAGCATTTATTACTTGGTAGAAGAGATGGACCCCTACCTCCTTTCAGGTGGTTGTAGAGAGCAATAACATCTCCCTTGAGCCTCATTTTCTCCAGGTTTAAAAATTCCAGCTCCCTCAGCAGTTCCTCACAGGACTTGTGCTCCCTTGAGTGGCTCTATTGCTCTTCTGTGGATATGCTGCAGCGCTTTATTGTCTTTTTTGTAGGGATCCAGAACTGGACACACGACTCAAGGTGTGACCTCACCAGTGCTGAGTACGGAGGAACAATCTCTGCCGTGGTCCTGCTGGCCACGCAGTTGCTGATACAGGCCAGGATGCCCTTGGCCTTCTTGGCCACTTGGGCACAGCTGGCTCCTGTTCAGCTGCTGTCAACCCCCAGGTAGTTTTCTACTAGGCAACTTTCCAGCCGCTCTGTCTCAAGCCTGAAGCATTGCATGGAGTTGTGTCCTAAGTGTCTCTCCTTTTTTATGGAGTTCCAGCAAAACTCTCTGTTCAGTCAGGCTGGTCTTCTTTCCCATTGACTCTTCTTTTGCTGCATAGGGATGGTCTGCTCCTCTGCCTTTAGGATTTTCTTCTTTAAGAATGTCCAGCCTTCCTGAGAGCCTTGGCCCTTCTGTACTGCCTCCCAAGGGACTCTATCAACTAGTCTCCTAAACAAGCGGAAGTCTGTCTTCTGGAAGTCTGAGGTGGCAGTTCTGTGACCCCCTTCCTTAATGCTCCAAGAATCAAAAACTATAATTTCATCATTGCCTGTGTCCTGGATGGCTTCCTAGCATCACATCGTCCTTCTGTTCACAAATAGCAGTAGGGCACCTGGCCTCTTGGCTCACTCACCAACTCTGTCAGGAAATTATTATCCACATAGTGCAGGAATCTCTTGGACTGTTTCTTTTTGCTGTATTGTATTTCAGAGTGTGTATGGGTCTGTTCATCTCCTCTCTTCCTCAGATTTCTTCACTGTGAACTTGGTGTCTCTTAGCCCGTTGTGATAAAATTTGTGGTTTACAGGGTAGAGGTTGCAAAAACAAACAGTCTGTAGAATTTTATTAAAAGTAGGTGGCCAGATGAAGGGAAAATTTTATTGGCCTCAGATGAAAAGGTTTCAGCACAAACTAACATATTCTTGGGCATGAAAGAAAGGGCACAGGAGGGAGTTGTTGCGCATGTCTTAGCTGTGGATAATGTTTCATCTCAGTGCACAGCAATGAGTTTGTATGAGACAGGATTTCATGAGAAACCAGACTTCATTAGCTTTGCAGTTTGAGGAAATGCTTGTTATCAGTCAGAGTGACTTTTCTCAAAGCTATTCATTGCTAAAAAGAGTTAATATTTTTTTATCTCTTAGTTAAAAAAGCTGTTTATTTCTGTGTAATCCTATGTCTGTAAGGAACTCAAAATAATGTGGGAAGAGTCTTTTTACACAAGAAAATGGTGTTTGTTCTCTTTGTTTTGTTTCCCAAATTGACATTAAAAAAAGTGCAAATACCTGTCACTAATTGAATGTAGTTTTTGATGTCTCTCAACTTGCAAAGGAAGTGTTTTTCAGGGACAACTTTCTCCTCAGCCAAAAATTCTTTTGGAGCATTTGTTTGTTGAAGTCCTTTGTTTTTCTGCTTTGTAACTTTTTAAAACTGTCTCACTTTATGGTGTAATTCAGTTGTTTATCTCTAGATTCTCACAATGGATGTCATATTAAGCCTGCAATTGATAGATGATGCATTGCTAGCAGATCTGCTTTTATTTGTTAGTATCATATTTATATACCACTCAGTATTAGATCTGTTGTGAGAAGATGAAATGCTTGTAAACAATATACATAAACTTTCTACTCTGTTAATAGAATGAGATATATTAGTTGCACAAGGGCAAGTATTCTGTGATAGCAAGAAGTGGAAAAAGACAGGCATATATATAAAAAATAATTTGCTTTTTCTTTATGCAATTTATTTCCACAAAAGATTTAGGTTTAAGTTAGAGGTATTGGTATACATCAACAATTATATTTCCACCAAAAAAAAGAATGGAACTTCATTGAAATTAATACTCTTGTATAAGCAGGTAATTTGATCTTGCTAGATAAAAACTGTGGCTATTGGCCTGCATATAGGCCAATATATGCAGGCTGGCACTCTTTTTTTGTTTTGCTTTTTTTATAAAGGCATTTTAATTAGCAAGGCTTTGTTCATTTCTTCATCATTTTGCCTTTATTCTTCCATGCTCATCCCAGAAATCCCACTACTTCATTACCAAACTGTTTTCCACTGTTTAATATTAAAATAAAAAGCAAGTGCATAAATCCTGAGATCATGCTTTCCTTGAGAGTGTTCAGTTGAAAAGCATATTTTATGAAGAAGACTCTTAAAAAAAAGGAAGGAAACAAAAAGAAACTGTTAGCTCTCTAAGAAAGTCTTTGTAAATAAGCTATATATTCTTTCTACATCTAAAAGTTGCTTTGAACTGTTTTTTCCAAAGGTGAAACTGAAGCTTCAAGCTGTAAGAGACTGGACTGGTTTTGTCTTTAAGATATAGAACAAGGGAGAGATTAAATTATAGCATTTCTGTGTTCTCTCCTTACTTTGGTAACAGTACTGTTTTGACTGTTTTTCTAGACTTTAAATTGTGTTTGGGGAAATTATAGTGCTTGCAGATAACAGGACTATAAAATAAGAGATAGGACCTCTGAAATATTAGGTTTTTTTGCGTAGGAGGAAAACCAGTGTAAGAATGAAAAGTGGATGTAGGTAGTCATAGTGTATTTTCATTATCTATGAAAGTATTAATTCTTTGCTTTTAAAAACATCCTTATAGTCTCTGTTGCAGTATTTATTTTAAAGCTGAAAAAAATTTTCTATTTTGGATGAGAAAGATGTCAAGGGAATTTCCAAATGTGAAAACCTCACACAGAATGTGTTCTTGCTAACAGCAGTAGTTGTCCAATTCAGCCAAGTGTAAAGGTTCTGTTGAATGTCAGACATTTCAAGTTGAAATCCAATGCACATTACAATGGACTGCTAGGATATTCTTTAGCTTTCTATATTTCAGTTTCACTGGTAATAGGAATAGCATTTGACAAATGCTGAAAAAATTAAAGTGTTACTATTTGTGATAGTGTCTGAGGTAGAACTTGAAAGCTTCTGCACATTTAGTGTAGTTTTTCTGCATGTAGGTGCTTCTTGATGGTACTTCATCACAGATGTACTTGGAATGAAAAATCTGCTTATTTTGTATAACTTTATACATCTTACCTGAGTAATACTGTACCTTTCTTTTGTCCATCTTTATTCCTACCTTCACTAGCCTATTCTTTTCTTCTCCTTTAATTTTTTTCGTATGGTGTCATAAGTGTTTTTACATACACTTTTTTTTTTCCATTATGTAAGGAAACCTAAATAAGAATCTTCTTAAATTTTTAAAGTTTGACTCTTAGTCCTGTGACAATTGACTGACTGATAGGGAAAAAAACCCAAAGTGAAGAGTTAGGTCCGAGTCTGGGAATTTTTTTCAGTTAGCCTATAATGTCTCTTGTGACTTCTGTTACTCCTCCTGTTTCTTTATCTCGGTCCTGTGTCACAGTTTTAATACTGTAAAGTACACAAATTAAATACTAGTAGAAGACAGTTTTAAATAAGCTCCTGAAGCAGCATCTCCAGCATTTCATCAAGACTGTGCCTTAAATTTTATTTACTGTGGAACAACCCAGAAGATGCATTTTCTTCTTCTGGACTTACAATTAAGAAAAGCTTTTAATTTTTTTTTTTTCTGTGGTCTAATGGTGACTGTTGAGCATTTAACAATTCTATTATGATTTGATAAATTAGTTACCCTCAATGAGTTACTCTAACAACATTTATCTATTTTTCTTTAGTCATCGGAAGTCTCAATATGTCTAGTTGGATTTTAATTTTTTTGATATTTGTTTCATGTGTTGTATTTAATAAATGGCCTGAAATAAGAAATTGCTAATAGCATAGAAAACAGATGTCTTACTATCCATCTTTTCCTTAAAGTAATTAAAAACAATATATAGAATGTTTCTAGAGGGGAGGTAAATTTGTTCTGCTTCTGTAAGTTAAAGAGAATTGTGGTTCTTAGAGTTTCCTTTTCTCAAATAAAAATAAGCTGATTTTCATCAAGTGACTCATTTTCTCCCTGGCTTTGTGATCAGTTGAAATGATGATGTTGAGGCAAAACTGCAAAATGTCTTGCAATACTAACAGTGCAAAAGCTCCATACATAAAACTCAAGTCTTGCAAATTTGATATGCAAAATTATTTCATTTTTAGAAATAGAGTACTTCCCAAGTAGTAGCAATGTACAGCAAAAGAGTTGTTAGAACTCTGTGTCATCCGAACTATCCCCTGTACCTTCATGAAACAGGTATCTCCAACACTTGAGGGATCCTCAGAGCCACCTTTTCCCCTTGCCTGCTAGCCATAGAACAAATCCATATTAAAAGCGCAACCGTTTCCAAATCCATATTAAAAACTCAACTAGTACTTCCTACAGAAAAAGCAGGTATCCAAGGCTATCATGTGTGTCGTAGATGACTGCAATTGTTTAGAATAGTATTAGAAATGTCAAATTCAGTGTAAGAAATGGACCTCTGCTGTTGGTTTATTCTGCTACCAGAGATTGCAGGACATTTCTTCCTGACCTACATTTGGAATCGTCTTGTTTACAAAGCAGAATTAACAGTCAAGTGTTTGAGAAATTTCAGTATCTTAAGTAGTAGCACTGCATATGCAGCATACTGTGTTTAGTTAAGATTTGTCCCCTGATGCTGCAGAGGAAGAAGGAAGTAAAACAAGGATGAAAGAAAGCCCCAGAAGCCAAGTTGAGCATTGGAGGAAGTGCAAGAGCAGAGGCGGGAAATTTTCTTGATCTTGGAAAGCAGAGCATAGAAGTTCTGAGATCAGTATGATACACCAATGGAGAAATCAAATCTTACCTTACCAATGATTGAATGTTTCTTAGATTTTTGTCTTTATATCGAGATTGAATTTTGGAGTACTGTTTTTATTATAATTCATTGTTACAATGAATTGAGCAATGTTATCAATTGCTTTCCTAATTATCATAGGTATATAAGGAAGCTTTTGTGAGTTGGAAGATTGTTTTGTGGGATTGATGGATTGCTCATTTTTGAATGACAGCCAGAAAAATGAAAAAAATGTAAGAAATTATTTGTTTTCTTCCATCCTCCTTAAATAATGTAGACTTAAGCCCTATTCAGCTATCACTTCAGTGAGCATGGATTGTACTATCACATTTGTGTCTTTTCCAGACCATCTCTGTACTGTGGGGAACTATGGAGTGAAGCTTTGAAAAGAAAGCAAGCAAACCCAAACTTTGCTTTTGCAGCTTGGTTTTTCTCACCACATTTTTAGAATAGTATGACACTGAATAGAAATGATGGTATAGGCCAACTGTAACCGTATGAATGGAATTCCCATTAGGTTTCATAACATAGGTGCAAAGTAAGTTATATTCACTTGGGGTGCTCACATGAAGAGGACATGGAAAGAATAAAATAAATAGAGAAAGGAATGATCTAAGATGCTGCTAGGTAAAGAACTTTATATTTTTTCAAAGCCATGTAAAATAAAAAAATTATCAGTGTACAGACTTGCACCTAATCAGTTAGATGAGTTTTCTATTCACTCCAATGGATCTATCAGAGTTCATGAATGCCTTTGATGAAATGATTTTCCCCTTGCACAAAGTTTGGACTAATTAAAAAAGTTGTACAAAGCGTTTGTACAAGACCACCCTTTTTTACTTTGTAAAAGACCACTCTTTTGTTCTCCAAACGTGTCCTGAAACCAGAACCTGGTGTCTATCTCAAACACTCTTGTCCACTGAAAATCATAATAGAAACTTCCAGTGGCACACTTTCATGTAACTTTTGTTATTATTTTCTTTAAATATCTTATTTCTAAGCTTATGCAAAAACAAGTAATAATAGCTGATGTTTCTGGGGAAAAATGGGGCATGAGAGCAATAAAAATTTGCTGGATATGTAAAACAGAATTGCATGAAATTTGCTAGTAAAAACTGGCAGCTTGGTTGTTTTGGTCTTTTTTTAAATGAAAAAAAATTGCGTTTTAGAAATAAATAGTGGACACATTAAGGACTTGACTCCTTCTGGTGGCATAGGGGCTAAAACAAAAATCCTGAACTTAGATTTCTAGGCTCAGCTTCTTCCATAGTGAGCATTTCTGAATTTTAAGGTTCTCTACCTTTTCTGACTGCCTTTCCAAGTTCCTCTGTTAAAGACCCTCATTGCTACTTCAGCTCATTGTCAGAGATTAAATATTGTCTCAGTAGTGTCCTTTCTTCCTGCAGCTTCACTTACTCACTTTATTTGACAAACCGATGCAGCTTTTTCTCTAGTCTTCCTATCTCTATGGTAGTAGAAGGGGTAAGGAGAAAGAAGTCCTTAGGAGTTTTAGGAGAAGCAGAGAAAATAGGCAGGGGAAGTACAGAAAATTATTAACCTTAAAGAATCAATGAAGAACGAAGATGAAAATGCATAAGCAACTCAGTATGAGTTGGGAATTTATTTTCTAATACCTTGAGGTGGTAAAGGAAAAATCTGATTTTATCTTTTAGTATGTAATCAAGCAGAAATATATTATTAGCAAACTACCAGTATATATTCATGAAGAATGTAGCAGGGCAGTGGAATAAAGCAAAATAAAAGGAATAAAGAAGATTATTCATACCATCTAGGCAATTTTGAAAGACTTATCCTGTCCCTCTGTATTGACAGCCCAAGAAACATATGCTCCTTATTTTAGTTCTTGGTTTCTCACTAAATGAGATGTGTAAAAAGGGTGATGAAAATACTCCTTGTAGTGTTAATAAGCTTGTTAATCTGCACAGCGATAGACACAATTTACTACAAGATGGTGAAGATGAGACATTGGATGCAAACCCATGTAGCCGATCATATAACGTATCACTTGGTAGTTTTCAGTAGTCCTGTAAAAGTGATGACCAAATGTGCATTTCAGTTGTGAGATAAAAAGCGTATTTAGAAGACTTGCATGATTTTCATGGGTGAGATAAGCCACCTTCATAAATTGGATCAAACAGCTCATAAGCCACTTTTAAGTAGTTTAAAGTGACTCAGCTTCTGTGATGCATCCCCCTGTCCCCATGCCTGCCCTTTATTAAGTCTACAGTTGACAGCACCTGGTTATGATACTGCCACAGCCTGTACATGTAAGTGGGATGGTAGTCTACAAAGAGATTGTGCATAAGCACGGAGACAGAAGGTGTAGGAGAGAAAAAGTAGTGAAAAATTATGCACACTGATCAGGAGATACAAACATGAGGACTTTGAAAGGTTTTAATAACTGAGGAGAAAGAAATAAGATGCTAAAACTTTCCTATTGATTCTTTTAAATGGTTTATTAAGAAGAAAGTAGTAAGTCTGGGGTTTCTTTCTGTTTATTTTTTTCCCATATACTCCCACAGCATTTTTGAAATTTAAGTGATGGGTATGTCCTTCCAAAGCTTAGTCACCAGTCTTCATGGCATTATTTGCTCAAAATTTCCATTGACACTAGTGTTTGCCACAGTAAAGCCTACAAAAGCTATGATCATCCTTTGTGATTTTTTCAGTAGCCATGAATCCAGAGGGAATCCGGAGGATAAAAGAAAACCCAACATTTTGAGGAGATTAAATGATCAGGGATTTTTTCATCCTTTTAAATTCTAGACCTTTTGTATAAGTCATTGCACAAGTGACCCTCACTGCACATAGCATGCAGAGAACACTTGCAGTTTTGTCATTGGCATGTGTTAGTAAGGACTTGTAAGCAGGGATTGCTGGGTTAAATTAATTGCATTGCATTACTTATGTCATGTTCAAGTCTGACTTGCGAAAGAATGTTCTGGGATTTTTACCAGTGCTGTAATAGTTTTTTTATAGTATTTCAGTTTACCTTCTGCACTTTGCTGGATTAGTGAATGGAAAGCAATTTACAGAAAGCAACAGGCTTTGGAAAGATGAAAAGGAGATGAAGAATCTTTGTGTTGTTATTAAGATTCCCCTCCTCAAAATGTCTTCATCGCAATATAGATGTTACTGGAGGCGAAGGATTGGGAGTGGGGCACTGGTGGACCAGCTGGAGTGTATAAATGGGGGCTAGTATAGACGCAACAATACTTGGTAAGTTCCTAACAATTATGTTGACAGCTGTTGAGCTCATCCATACTCAGTGTGTTTCTTGAAGAGAAGCCAAGGAATTTTTAATCAAGGAAGATTACTGAGCAGATTACTGTGTTCTTAAAAATAGACTTACTTTTATTAGTAAAACTTTTTGTTTAAGCCTGAAGTGTTACATTTTTCACTGAAAATGCAAAAGCTGTTTTGATTTAAAACAGTATTAAATTATTATGAATGAGATGGAAAGAGATAATGAGATGGAAAGAAGATAATATTTATTCTGTTTAATCGAAATGTTGTGTAGGGATGTCACCATGAGTAATCTAAGTGCATTTTAACTTTAGAATTTAATGGGTATCAGACTAATTTCCAGGGAGAGAGTATTTTCAGTGACTTATTAGATTGGAAAATGTCTGATTTAAAGAAAATTCTTTATGGAATGTTTTTGTGTGAAGTTATTTTGGTAATCTGCTCTCTTAGGACCAATTGCTAGTCTCTTCCCACACTAATGAAACTAGGTCACTAGTTTTTGGCACTCATCCAAGTTGTGAGATTTATTTGGTGTTCAAGCACACTGTCTAGAAATAGTGATGCAATGTCAGCAAGGCCACTTTTCATTTCATGAACATCATTTTCAGTGCCCTGGAATTAATTTATTCACTGACCTGTTAATAACTGCAATCTGTCACTGGCTTAACAGAGGCTGAGGAAGTGTCTGGAAATAGTCATGGTCACCCTACCAGGTGATCAGTTACAGGATTTCTGTTCAATATAACGTTTTTTGGTTTTGATCATGCAGAAGAGTCTGACTTTTAATGAAAACAAACCAGCAACTTAATCAAAAGGAAAATACATGTAATAAATAAATACTGGAGAGAGAACTGATTGAAGTGGTGGTTTTAGCCCACATTAAACTACAGTGAATCTGAGAACTAGTCAGGTTACCTTTGAAAAAGTACAGAAATTCAGCATCTATAGATGATATATAATTGTTGGAAAAAGCACGTTATAATATTACTGTTGTTAAATAAAAAGAAGCTTTGTAATTTGAATTTGCTGGTGTTGTCAGGTTTGTTCTCATCCCCAACTCTACAATGTTTTTGTTGAAATCAGGATTGTCTTTTGCCACAGGCACAGCAGGCAGTTGCTTGTGGCAGTGGGTTGCTCTGGAGAGCAGGATTGCTGCTAGCCCTTTTCTACTTCGCATGAGCCAGAGCCCTGGAGAGAAAAGCTTGCTGCTGCCGTTGAGGGAGAAGGGTTCAGTGGTCAGAAAACAGTTCTTACTGCACAGTGACACAGCTGGCTGTTCGTAGCAATGCTGCTGCTAGGTTCAATTTTTCTGTTTCTGCTGTAGAGAAGCATCAAACCTAGATCTGCAGGGATCCCCCCCCACCCCCACCCCTCTGTGTGCATCCTAGCTCTGAGCCTTTTACCTTGCTTTAGATCTGAATATTTCTCCTGTTCCTCATTTACCATTCCCCATGGTACAAGCTGCACAGCATCCTGGCCCTTAATCCACGATCTTGAAAAATTAAATTTTGCCTGTAGCAGTAAGCTGGCTCTGATTAAAGTATCAGGCATCATCCCTGCAAGTAGTAAACCCTACTCTTGGGTATATATGGGGACAGGTTTTTCTGTACTTTTACAAGACTGATCTTTGGGCACAGATTAAAGCTTAATAATGAAAAAGGTTTTTATGGGATTTTTTGTTTGGTTGGTTTGTTTTTGTTATGGGGGATTTTTTGTGGTTTTGAGGGACTTTGAGGTGTAATTTAATACAGCTGAGGAGCTTCTGAGTTTGGGTACTTCTTGTGATATTTGAAATACTAAATTTCTGATGGAACTTAGAGCAGAGCATAGTGCTGATCTGCTGTCAGTGCCATTGCAAGCATCGGAAGAGTTGCCATTTTTTTTTGGCAACTCAGGTTTTTTTGGTCTCAGGTTTCATGTTCAGTAGTTTTCTGAAGTTTTAGTTTCTGATGAAACTTGTGGCCTGAACTTCCAAGGCTGAGCAATGATAGTTGAAAACATGTCCCTTCTTCATAGTGCCTTGGAAGGGTGGTGTACGTCAATGGCTGTTTTTATTTCTAATCTGATTTTCTCTTGGGTCTTGCTTAAGTGTCTTAATGGCATTTGAGGATGGAAAAACACTAGAGAACTTTTTTAACAGTAACTTTTATGGTAAAATGGAGTATCTTTGAAAATTCCAACTTTTTACGGTGTACCTGAACTCTGTAAAGGGGCCAAACATCTTGTTGTAATGTCTAAAGAAGTATTATCCTACACCTCTGTAGTGCTAGAAGAGAATTTATGAAGTCCAGTTGAAGGCTAGTTGTTTTTCTGGAATTTAATAGGAAATGCATTTTTTAAATTAAAAAAATGGCAAAATGGGACAAAAAATAGCAGCTTTCTCATTGACTCTTGCTAAAACCAGTATTTTCAATGGAGACTTGTATACAAGGCAGTAGCTACTGCATACTGCCCTGTTTTGTGGTATTTATCTTATCAGACTGCTAGCTATATGATTTCCCTGCATGGAACAAAGAAAGGTCTGGGTGCTTTGCATAATACCCAGTCTTTTAGTATATGGAATGCTAGCAAATTTTGATGACTTGGTCCAGTGAATCTTTTGATGTCTCCTTTTTGTTCAGATTCTTTCAACTGACAGTAAATTAAACTGTTCTTTATTCTCTGCATCTGCTGACTGTTCCCCAAAGTCTTTGTAATAAAAAAGAGTAAAAACAAAGTAAATTATTAGTGATTCATTTTATAATGTGATAAAACATAAAACCAAAACTGGAGATGAACAATGTGAAAGAACATTCTGATCTAGTAAATCATACAGATGCAGGACATACTTACTTGGTTTTTCATGCCAGGTAAGTCAAAAGAGAATTATTTGGGTACATCTTCTTGTGTTTGAGACTTATGTTTTTCTTAAAAGCATATTATTGAAATCTTTTTGGTTGTATTAATTTTTAAACTACTTTTAGGAAAATTCTGTTGGTAGTTTATAATGTTCTTGTACTCTTATATTATTAGTATGTAGTGTGGTCATGAAGCACATGATTTTTTTGGGGGGGGAGGGGTTGTTTATTTTTATGTTTCAGCAAGAAACAGAGAAATGTATTAATGTTTGGTAAATTTTTAAACTTGTAGTTGTTTTGCACGTTAAAACTGGCATGTTTGGATAATCCCTCAGCCTGATCACTAGATCTTACAACCTGCGTTGTAAGATGCATAAAATAGAGCAGTTCAATCATCTAAACATTCATGTGAATGTTTTTCTTGAAAATATCAGTATACTAAGGGTTTGCTGGGGTTTTTTTGTCAATACTGTGGCAGAGTTTTTTACATTTTGCTGAGCTTGGCATCTGTTTTATTGACTGTTTCAAATGTGTTTCTTTGACACTTGTGCCAAAGGTTTGCATTTACCAAGAACATAAGCTAAGTGCAGTTTTACTCTTCTATCATGAGGTCACTTTTTTCACCTGTTTTTACTGGGGAAAGTTCTTCAGAAAATATCTCTCTTAACTTTCTGTTTTCTTGTAAAGAGTCAGCAGGTGATACTTCTCCCAGCAGAGCTGGAGTAAAAGTAGGTCTTGCAGAAAGCAGATGAATTATAACCAATTAAAAATATTGAAAGTGTTCATAGGTTTTGAACATTTTATGTGTTGAATTTTCACTGTACACTGTAAGACTTTATCGCTGTAACTCTTGCCTCCAAAATCATCGAGCCGTTCTCAGGTGCCTTAATGTAAACACACGTTTTCTAAACAGAAGGAAAAATTAAAACTTCTCTCAAGTCACTTCTTCTAGGCTATATGAATGTGTGAGGTGCTAGGCGGATATTAGCGGAATTAGGAGAAAAAAAATTCTGGTAAATTAATCTTAGATTACAGACTTCCCCACCATTTTTCTTGTAGTGAAAGTCTGTCTCAGTGTAGCAATAAATACGGGAGAAGTTGTCCTCTTAGAAAAGATCAGTGAAGGATAGCTGCTTTGACTGGAAAGCTGATATTTTCTGTATAATTTCTACCATCCTCTTTCTGGATGAGTCTTAGAGTGCTACCGCACCTGGAGACAAACACAGGCAAGCCAAAGTTAAAGTGTCTCTCTGTGTACCCTGCTAACAGATTGGACAGTTCAGACATCCAGTAACTAGGTTAATCTTAATTGTCAGGACAAACGCACATAGTAGCAAAAGGACCTAAGTGTTTCTGGGCTTTCATACCTTGAAGCAGAAGGCAACTTTTCCCTTCAGGCAGTTCCTAGAAGGCTGTTCTTGCCAGCAGAAGATAGCATATGGAATTCAGTTCCCTAAACACAGTGTTGTTACGCCCTAGAGTGTCTGGCTGGGGCTCTGATTACTTCCGTGGTCTTGCTGTCAGTGCAGGAGTGATACAGATACTGTGACATCCAAAAGTACTTTTGAAGCTTAGGTGTATTAAATTGAATCCCATGCATAATCTCAGTGTTACAAGGCTTCAAGCACAGAAGGCTTTAAGGGGAGTTTCTTGTAAAATACAGAACTTAAGAGCAAGTTCGTTTTATGTTCTTTCAAATGGATGTGTCTGGGTTTGGATTTTTTGTTGTTGTTTGTTTGTCTGTTTGTGTTTTCTTTCTTTAACTTAAAAGGGACAGGCAATTTACAATTATGTGGTTATAATTTGTTCTGATAATGAACTTGTGCAGGTACAGAGGTACACCATGGGTCTGCACATAGCCATTCTAAATATGCCAATTAAAATCTGAGAGGAAAAAGTGTGCTTCAGAATAAATATTAAGTAAATGTATGTTACATGGCTGTAGCCAGTAATTTCCTTTGAATTTTGGTATATAAAAGCTCACGTTGTAGCAACTCTTTTGTAAGTAATAAGTCATAAAAATAGAGTAAATGTTCATATATTTATTCTTTTGTTTTCCATTTCAGTCTTCATTTTACATAAAATTAAAAAAAGGTCAGAAAGAAAAGAGTTGATACAGAATTGACTGCTGCCAGTATGGAAGAGAAATGTGATCATTTGAAGACCATATGCTCTCTGCTATAATAATTCTGCCTGAAAATTAGGTGGTATCTATTGATCTTTTATTGAAATTCCTGTAGTGTGATGCTAGATTCATGTACTAATTGCCATCAGTTTGAACAAGGCAATATATAGCATGTACATTAAAGTTCTTTCAGTGGAGGAAATTAATAGACAGTTTTAACCCAGTTATATTGGGCTATCACTTCCTACAGGACTGGACCCATAGCAGTGAAAGATTTCTTATTGCTTCTCTAAGATTTGCTAATAGAGGCAGAAATGAGTGTCTGAATTTTGGTAGTTAAGTTGCTCAAAAGGGTATTCTGCCTAGCCAGCTATATAACTACTACAGATGATCAAAAGTCTTCATGCTGAACACTTTAGAACTGTCAGATTTCTGGATAGCCATCTTTTCAACAGAACAGGAGGTCACCCAGAGCATAACACTGTTGCCATTAAAAAGCTTTCTTTTCTTCAGTCTTGAAGTGAGAAATAGGAAGAAAGAAACACTGGCAGTACAAAAATAATAGTACGTGCAGCATAGGAAGCAGCTATTGTTGTCCTTACTCCTTGCTCATATGGAAAAAAATAAGCCTTTATGAATTAAGAAGGATTTAAGGTAGTCTTGGAAATGCCAAAGGTCCGAATATTGAAAAAGGCTGATATTTTGTCAGTTCTGATGCTTCTCCATTTTAAAATGGGTTAAACCCCAAGTTAGTTGTTTCCATGTTCTGTAAAAGAGGTGTACTAAATTAGAGTATGGATGTAACTACAGATTATATTGTAGCTACAGATTTTCTGATAACCTGAAATTCCCTGCAGTATATATGTAATGTCTCTAGGCAAGACCTTTGTTCCAGATCAGAGAGCTCTTCTCTTTACTTTGGCCTTTACTAAAAGTTTATCTTTACAATACCTTTTTTTAAAATTTTCAAAACCTGAATTCGGTTTGGTGTGGTTGAATGTCTGCAAAGACACATGCTTTTCTATTCCTAGAGAAGAGGTGATTATACATAATAGAACCAATGATAGTGACAAAATTTCTCTATTGTTTCCTTTTGAAAAAGCCCACCCCAATATTCCTCAGAAAAAAGCCCCCCGAGCCCCCAACATTTATTCCTCCAGGAAAATAATTGTTCATTTAAAAATAAAGTACAAAATATCAGTGAAAGCTGTGTTTTGCATTTCTTGTTCTGGTGGGCCAAATGAAATAATTGTGAGACTATTACATGTTTCAGGTTTTTCAGGTGCATATATTTTAGCAGGTTTGTGTAGATTTCTTTTAGATCTCTCCTGACATCCAGGAGCTAGCTACTGCATTAGAAAAATCTGGTCTTCAGAGTTCCTTGATCTATACATGGTCCTGCACTTTTTCTAGGTGACCTTTAATGGGTATTGGATAAGGTGATCACCAGAGGTCCCTTCCAACTTAGCGTTCAGTGATTCTGTGATTTTAGCAGTTCAATGGAGTATCAAAAGACAGTGAAAAACATGTTCTTTTGGGTTTTGGTTTTTTACTTCTCAGAATCAACATCTTGTCAGCACAACATAAAGAAACATGTTAAATGTATATGTCTAAAACTGGTAGGGTTTTTTTTCCTTTCCTCTGCCCTCTGCATAGAAAAAGGAAGTAATGCTTCACAGTGGTGAAGTATGATGTGTCAATGGAAAAATCGTTGAATTTCCTGAAAACACTGTTCAAAGAACAAAATGTTATTGCAGTCTCATGCTATTTTTCTGATTTGTTTTTTTTTTTTCATTCTCTTGTTTCCTGATGTAATAGGACTTCATATTATCACTTCTGACAAAACCCCTACTCTAGAGTTTTCATTACATGTATGATTCCTGCTTTAGTCTTTAAAAGAACGGTGTTTCAGTCTTTTAAACAAGAGTGTTTTGTGATTACTGCCTTCTTTACTTCACCACACTCTGTGTGGTGTGGATAGTAAACTCACTTTCATGTTCTTCTGTTGATTGTAATAGGCTTGCTGCATATCTTTGCTGCACTCCTGCTTAACCAAGGATAAAGTGTGTAAGATGCGTGCAGTTACTGAGTTGCTGCCAAAGGGAGTTTGGCTTAAGCTGTCACATCAGGAAGCCAACTTGAGGAACAGGAAGGAAAATGAAGTTATCCTTACAAATAAAGGCAGAACAGTGAAGTACTGCTGCAGCTAAGGTTGGGATGCATTTGGCTGTTTAGCTGAAGATCTTTTCTTGCTCTAAAAGTAAAATATGTTCCGAGATTATCTTAAAAGTGTCTGTATATTACTGAAAATGAGATAATTGTGAGCAGTCACATTTAAGGAATAGGAGATCTGCAAAGTCCAGTGATTCTTGAGCCAGAGGGTAGCAGGACAGAAGATATAAAAAGGAATCGGGAGACACCCTAGTTCAGCACTGTATCCAATTCTGATTTGAGTGTGTGTGAGGGTATAGATGTAAGGATAAAATTGTAGTAGTTAATTTCAAAGTGTATCACCAGACTGTAGAGGGACTATGCTAAGAACCACTCTGCGATTAGTGAATTTCTAGAGTCAAAGGTTTTGTATATGGCTGAAGAAGTGTTTATCTGAACTGAGCATTAGTGTACTCTAGCATGTCTGACATTACTGACGGAGTTGCCTTTGGGTGTTTGTTCCAGGTTCCAGGTTAGGTTGGTTGTTCTAGGATTTTTTTCTTACTAGGACCAAACACCAAGTAGGAATCTTTCTTTCAGCATATGTCTGGTGTCTCTGCAGATGCAAAGAATATATGGAATGATGTTAACTAAAAGGTTATCTTTTGAAAATAGTATTGAGATAATTGCTTTGTTTTGATATTCAGGAGAAAAAATTAGAGGTTTTTTTTTGTTTTATTTCTTTATTCTTATTGAGGATATAGTTTAGGGGTTGCAGATTTTTCATCATTCTCTGAAGTAGTCGTTGATAAAGGTAAGTTTCTGCATTGGCTGAAGAATTGTGACTGAAATCCATCAAGAATGCCTAAGTAAACAGTTATGAAAAAACCTACAACTAATGCAAGTGTCAAATTTTCTTTGCTTAAAGGAATGATCTCTTATTTATATGTACATCGTCTAATTCTGTCAGGTACAGTGTTACTGTTAGGTATTTACATAAACAGATCAATAAGCACTTAGCGTAGGGGAAGTGCATTTTCAAAATCATAGATCCATTATTTCTGTGTGTGATGATGTAGATTTTTTTCTCACAGAGAGAAATGAATGCTTATTAATATAATGAATATTTCTGTTATTCCTGTAACATCATTATCAGATCACAGGTTTCTGAAAGGATGAATGTAGATAACATTTTACAGTGAACCTTTAGTGTACAGCTAAATAGATTGTAAAGTTACACTAAGGATACGTTTTTAGTAGAATAGATAATAGAATCATAAGCACAGACCAAGTGTGGAGTTTGATTGGCTGACTACATGACCAAACATGACTTTTGACATTTACTGAGAGGTCTGGCAGTTTCTGCAGCTGTATACATGGTCTTCACCGTCCCTTTCCTCTGCAAAATAGTGATGCCCACTGAAATGGAAGTAGTTTCTGGGGAAAAGTTGAGATGATGTTGATTTTTCTTTCTGGTACTTCCCTTATATTTAGAGATTTAAGCAAGTGAACATAATATCTTTGAAGAATTTAAGCCATGACAAGTCAGCTTTAGCAAAGTATAATGACATAGTTATTTTGTCTTAAATAGTCATAGGTTATGAAAAATGTTGTTGGGAAAAGTATTTTTAAATAACTTGAAAATTTGTTTGGCAAAAAAAATATGTTACTGATTCATTTTTGATCTTCAGATATGTGTGAAGTAAAGTATGAGTAGGGATTTTTTTGCCTATTCTTGGAAATGTAAAATAACTCCAGACTAACCTGCACTGCCACAGAAGTGGGATATTGGAACATAAACTATTCACAGTGTATGTCTGATTAAAGTGAATTACATCAATCACTGGGATGGCAATGTAGAAATATGGAAATGGTGTAATAGTAGTAATCATTTCCACAATGAAAAAGTCAGCCTTAAGAATGTGTGTAGGAGGAAATTTTTTCCCAAGAAAAAATTAACTGCATTTGAATATCATTTCATCTAAATAGAGCACACCACCATATGACTGATATTTTCATTTTTAGTAATCATTGACATTTTTTGTGAGAAGTTGCTTTTGATTCTGTCTCTTGAACATTGGCCTGCTAAGTTTTGGTTCTCTACACAAAAAAATAAAAATAATATGCCTTATTCTGATTTTCATGGCATCATACGATGAGTCAAATATTTTCAGCGCTTGTTTGTTAGTTATTTCCATGGTCAGTCCAGCAGTTTTCTCCATCATCTTTCATTGTATTTTACTAATTTCTTTTAATGGTTGGTAAAAAAGGCTGATTTGCATGTTTCTTAGCCTCATAATCAAATATGTGTCTGATTAGGTCAAAACCTTAAAATCTGCTTCTTCTAAACAGTCAGAATTAAGCAAGATACTTACTTCTACAAAATGATTTTCTTAAGATGTTAGGAAGATTTTTTTTTTAATTGTTTATTGTATTGTAGACTCCAAATACTTCGAAAAAGTTACAAACCTCTGCTTAACTAAGTTAGTCTTTTACAGTGTGTGATTAAGGAAAATCCAGATTGATTCAATAATGCACCACACTCCCTTTTTGTATCTTTCTGGGGAAGAAATAAGATAGTGAATATAAAACTAGGTGGAATCTGGCTTCCTACAGTAGGTAATGTTTTGTTGTTGCAAAGGCTATTTCATAATGTTTTGCATCATATGTGTAGTTTAATAGTGCAGAAGCAGGAAGTAACCAAAGGAATAATTCATCAGTTTGAAAATCCTACAGCTTGGAGAAAATGGAGCAGCTTGCTAGAAGTCATCTACTTATTTAATTATTCTAGCTCAAGTTCATGTTTACAAGATTAAAAAAGATATACTTTTAGTCTTCAGTGTACTTTTAGTCTCCTACTTCCAGTCTGCTTAGAAAGCAGACACCTGAAGCTTCATTAAAACTTGTCAATAGAACTTTGCAGGTGAGATAAACAAGAATATATATATATCTCTACTATGAAGTCCATACTGTTTATCTGTGCTTGGTATCATTGACCTTGCCTTGTGTTGCTAGGCAAATATAAATTATTCCAAGTAATTAGAATGGAATCTCACACAACTAAAAACTCTATCAATTTACTGGAACTGAGGTTTTACTGAACTATTTAACCTAGGTTAAACTTGTAGAAGCTGATACCATGGTTGTTGTATTTTCATGAATCTAACCAAATGTAGATTTACAAGATAACTTAGTAAAGAGGATGTATACATAATGTTACACTCTATCTAAGTAATGTTAGTTGGTCCGTACTTATATTTACTCTATAACTTCAAGTGTTCTGTGACTTTGGGTCATGCTGTGGGATGCTTAGCTCTTTCTACAGACTACTGCTTACTGTACTTGCTCTTTCGAATTACTTTAAGTAGAGGTGATGCGAAGTAGTTCAGTGAATGCTTAGTGAATGCTAGAATACAGAATCTTTTAGATGGGAAAAGATTTTTAATATCAAGTCTAATGGTTATTTACTTGACTGATTTATTGTATTAAAGACTTATATAAAGGTAATACGTGCAGAAAAGAAAGTGTAATATATTGTGATTTAGTTAGAAATAGTATTCACTTTGAAGGACAGAGTGTATAAAAAATCTTCAATATTTTTCTTTGGTATGTGAAAGTTTAAATTTGTAATGCCTTTGAATAAAGTTATGTCTTGCTACTCCCTTGGACTTGGTATTCTGCAACAGCTCATGTAATATTCTAAGTGTGAAAAAAGGTGTTGAAGGGGTTGGTACTATACCAAAAACATTTTAATTAATTGTAAATGTAAGAATTGAGAGTTTAAAATAACTTCTGTTTTTACCTTGTGCAGAGTGTTGTATACACATGCATGCATCCATACACTCATGTTTTTAGGTGAATGTAGCTAGCTAATTAACTAGCTACAATTTTCTTTTTTTCCTTAACTTTTATTTTTGTGGATGAATTTAACACAATTCCAGCTTGAATTTTTTATTTTAGAAACAGTTTGTGGAACTGTTTTGAAAATTTTAAATGACAATGACTCCAAAATTTTTATTAAGTGCTTTGGAAAAGAGTAAGCTACCAAAGTATCTGTTTGCTAGGAAAGAAAATAGATTAGACAACAGAGGCTTGTAGCAACCAGTATCAGCTTCTATTGACATTGATGAAGTATAAATAATGACTTTGTTCAATTCTTGACAGTTAAACATTCATAAAGATTACCGAAGTGCCTGTTTTGACTAGTGCTATGTGATATTTGTATTTCTTTAAATGTTTACCTGTGAACATTTCAAACTTAAAATAGGTGTGAAAATGATACTGGTGTTCGTTAAACATCATTCTTTATCTTTTTCTTTTTTCCTATTTTTTTAGACTACTAATTATAGTAAAAGTATTTGCTTTCATTGCATGCAGGATGTCAGCAGTGGTATTCCCATTGTTACAACATGCAGCTTGTTCATTTTTATTTGAGCTGTAATAAATGTTCATGCTACTGATCGCTCTAAGCCAGTGATGTTACATTTTTGCACTAGCTTCAGGATTGAGACATTTTATTCAATAGTTAATGAGATGAGGGAGAAACAATTGCCTGGTCTCAACAGGCAGCACCAGTTACCTTACAACAGTTATCACACTGACAAGATAAAATATGAATTTTTGAAGACCATTAAGGAAGAAGCTCAAAGGGGTATATATTAGTCTCATAAACAACAGGAAGTGTTTTCTCATGTTTCAGAACACCTAATAGGTGAAATCTTGTATATTGAAATGGAGGAGCTGAAAAACTCCTGTAAAGCTTGTGAAAAATGAAGCATCGTTGGTGATGTAGCCATCAGTGAAACTGATAGCCAGTGTGATTGTGTAACCCAAATAGCTCTTACTACAATCCCAGTTTCTTTTTATCTTCGTATTCAAAAAAAAAGGCAAAGGTCTTTTAATGGCTGGCAGAATGAGAAGTGATAAAGTGTTTAGATTTTACTAAATACCTTTTGTGTTAGAGCACTTCTTTGACCCTAGCAAACGTCTGTATATCAAGCCTTCAGGACAGTTAAGGCTTTGTATCATACTTTAATCCTTCTTTTATGGAAGAGTTAATATGGCATAGTTTCTCAGAAGTTTAGAAAATGTCTATTATATGAATCACTTTGTCTCAGTGGAATAAAAGCTCATTGAATTGTGATCCACATCAGCCTCTTGTTTTATAGTCATATGAATCAGTGTTTGGGTATTATATTATTCATACCATGAAGCCAGTGCGGTAGAATTAGGCTATTGTGTTACATATTGGAAAAATATTACGTATTTGTACCTGGACAGTTGTTCTGCAATGATGTAATGGCAGCAGTCTGTTAATTTACCATTTACTTTAAAGTTCATTAAATCACTTCAATTTTGAATATGATTTTCTTTTTAAAAAATCAACCCACTCTAAACCCAAATCATTTGCATGTCCTACTTTATCTCTGTGGTATTTAGGTGAGTGATTTAAATGAACTGTCCAATTGTTTAATATTAAAAAAAAGATAGGTTTTCTTCTGATAACTGTAAATCTAACACACTAAGAATAGAACTAAGTAATTTTGAATATTTTCTAAAATCTGTAATGACAAAGAATACTTTTAGAGTTACTTGGTATCATTCATTTTTACTGTTGTAGTGCAATAATACCCTGGTTAAGGATGAGAAGCCTGTATTTTAAGGCAAGGTGCAAAGTGGAGGAAGGTGATTGCTCCTGATGGAAAATATTTGCGATACAAGTGTAAGTATAAATGTAGAAAAGATGCAATATATTGTTTCAAAATATAAGGAAACCATGAGGCCATAATAGTTGGTGTGATAGGTAATGGTTTGAGTAATGATAACAGTCTCTTCAGTTTTCTTTAGGCATTAGAGTAAAAGAAAATTTAAGACCTGAGTTGAAGAGGATAGTTACTACTCTCCAGCATGAGGTGTGTGAGGGAAGAAGGCACAATGGTGCTTGTTTCACATCATGAGAAGTGAATGGTGGAGGCTGGAATTACTGCTGTAGTTCAAAGAACAGATTAAATCTCTCAGAACACAATGAGAGTTCATGGACAGATAAAACAAAAACCGAAAAGCATTACACTCGTATTTTTACTGAATAGAAGCAGTGTAGAGTAAACAAGAAATGCAGAGAGAGGAATGTCGAGACCAGAAACAGAGCAGAGACAGTGTCTTTGACATTTAGAGAATGAAGAATTTGTTGAAGTTTCATCCTCATACACTGATCAGAAGAGGTGTTAAAGATAATTGTATATACTGTGATCTAAACCGATTGTTTCATTCCACAGGACTAGGAAAGAATGCCTCTGACACTCCCAAGATATTCTAGATGGAGAAAAAAACCCCTGTTTTTGATACTCTCTCAGTACATTACTTCTCATCTTTGTGACAAACCTTTTTTGACCTGAAGAATAGCTGTTTAATGCTTCAAATGAAGCTCAGTGGGGATAGTGTGGAAAAAAGGTTTTGAACTGGCAAAGGAGTTGTAGGAAACTGCTAAAGGAAATAAGAATACACTTGGTTGAGTAAATACAGCTTGAACTATGAATCTCTAGTGGTTGAGGTGATTGTGCAAACCATTTCGTGCCCTCCTTTTTCTGTCTGATCCCATAATGATTCCCTTAAGCCATAGATGAAGATGTTGTTAGAACTTCTGTTTCTGATACAGATTTACAATTCTATACGTATGTATTTTCTTCTTTGTATTGAAACAAGAATAAAAATTTAAATCAAAATTTAAAATGCATTGCTAGTGAAACTGCAGTAGACTAAATGTTTTTGAGTTAATTGTTTTGTCTCCTGATGTTCACACAGTCTAACATTCCTCAACAGTTGATTGGTCCACAGAGAAGTTTAAGAACTGGTTGAAGTCTATAAGCTCAAATTTAAACTTTCAAGTGCAAGGATGAATAGAGGCTATAGTTTCCACATATGATTCTCCAGCTTACGGATGGTGCTTATTTGAGCAAGTGAGGCTTTAGAAGCAAAGAGCTTGTATTGCATGCCCCAAAGGTCTGTCTAGTCTCATGTCTTGTCTCCCACAGGGCAAGTGTCTATAAATGAAACTTCACTTTATTACTTTCCCAGTCTCTGATTTTTTGATTAAGAGTTTTCTGAGGTGGATGAGGTTTATCTATTTTTAATAACTCCTGTGGGATTTTGCTTCCATGAATTTGTCTGATCTTTCCTCCCCTTAAGCCCGTGCTTTGTTACAAGCTTTGTTCAGAACTTGTACCACTGAGCTGATTTTACACAGAGATATCTGTAGATTCTAATGTAACAGTGGCCTGATAGTTAAGTGATTGAATGATCTAAGTACCATTTTTTTTAAATGACCATTACATCATTGCCAGTGCCTGCAACTGTGGATTCTCTGGGCAGTAAGGGAAGTGCAGACAAAACTCATGCATTTTTTTTATTTTCTCCTCCCTAGGTCCTTGCTCCTTACCTCACTCACGCTACCTTATTTGAGCGTCTGTGTTACCTGACAAAGAACTGTTGCTTTGTTGAATGCTAGCTCTGGCAACCTAGTCATGATGCACTTTTTCCCGATGTGATTGGTTAAACAGTTTAAATAGTTACATGGAAGAGTGTCAGCATATTACAAGCAGCTGTGTCAAGAGATTTCTGCTTACCATCATACCCTCAGCTGCATGTCTCACCCTCCTGCCAGAAGTCATCACCCATTTAGATCTACTTGTAGAACATCCTGTTCAAATTCTTCTTTATTATAGGAAAAAAAAAAAAAAAGTCTACAAATGAGCTACAGTTTAAGCTGTCCAGGCTCATTTTGGCTACAGCAGACCTGGAGAATCTGGTTCTGAGTCCAGGGTTCAGTTGTAGAAGCAACCTCATAGGTGTTTAGAGAAGCAGTAGCCTCTTTTATTGGAACAGCTGGACCTGCCAGGTTGACTAAGGTTGATACCATGTAAGATGAGCTTCTCTTGTGTATTTTAGAATGATAGAGTAACTTAGGTTGGGCAGGTACTTTTGAGGAGATATACTTCAGTTCCCTGTTAAAGTTTGATCAAGTTAGTCAGGGGCTTGTCCTGCCATTTTGTGTATCCTAAAGATTAGTAATTTCTCAGCATCTCTGACCAACTGATTCTGTGGTTTGATCCCCCTCCTTGTGAAGACCTTTTTCCTTCTATTTTATTAGAATTTCATTTGCTGCAACTTGTGCTTTTTTCATCTGAGACTTTTGCTGTGTATCTCTGAGATGAGTTGTTTTCTGTCATTTCTATAATTACTGTTTAGCTAGTTGAGGATAGCAACAAGGACACTGTGGTAGACTGCCAAAAACTCCCTAAATTTGTGGTAAATTAGAATCTTTGCTCTCTCCTCACCTTTTGAATCAACCATCTCACTGTCAGGTTGGTCAGGCACTTCCTCTCCTGTGAATATGAATGACTTCCAGGATAATTTACTTGATTGCTGTGACCTTCGGAAGAAGAGACTTGTATCACAGTGACATTAGTCAACTTCCTTAGCACCCTTGGATGCATCCCATCCTGTTCCTGGAGACTTGGAAATGTCCAGTTCTGCTCATCTGGTCCCTGACCCAGTCATTCGCTACTGTGTGCAGTACTTCAATCCTACAGACACCACCATGGTGCTCAGGAACTGTGGTGGGCCAGAGAGGAGGTTTTAATGATGAAAAACAAGGCAAAGAAAGCACTGAAGAATATTTAAGCCTTTCTGTGGCCTTTGCCATACCTTTTACCTGTCATTTGTTGCTGGGTCTCGTGCCTTATTCACCAGAGACCCCTCCATTTTCTTTGTTCAATTTTGGTGCTAAAATACGTAGAGAAGCTCTTCTTCCAGCTGCAGCTTTTCCCCTTCCCCTTCCACTTGTGCTCATGTGGGTGGTGTTTCTATATTGTTCTTAAGTGGACTGATCCCACTTCCACTTTACAAACATTTTCTGACATTCTGGTGTTTTTCCTCATTTTCCTTTGAGACATTGTAATTTGCTGCATTTATATTTGCAGAGGGAGTTTATCATGAGGCTTTTTTGCATGCCCAGTTTTTTTACTTGATGACTGCAGCTGAAATGTCATCTGCATTCAGTTGGAGAAATACCTATCTTTGAACAAATAGTTCAATAACCTGAAGTCTCTTCTCATGAGTATTTGACTGTGTTCTATAATTGAATTACAGCTCCTGCTAAGTCATGTGGGAATGTGATACTAGAAGTATGCTCTGAAAGATGAGAGCTATAGTGCAGTCCAAAACCATGTAATTATTAGCAATTTATATAGAAGAGTGTACACTAAAATGAGATTAACCTTTTTCTGATTTTTAGAGTGGTTGTTTCTGTTTAGTCTGTTCATAAAATGGACAAAGGCAATTGTTAAGGTAAGTCTTCTTGTTCAAACCTCATGAGTGGCGTTGAGGTGTTTCAAATGTGTATTTAAGCAGTTTCCCTTCTCTTTTCTTTTTTCGGTATTGGAGACATTCCATTAAAAATTAGGCAGCTCTGAATACCAGTTCAGCTACCTGTTTTTTAGCTTTTTTTAAAAAGAAATCAGTCAATCATTCTCTGATGAGTAAATTTATTTTTAGCAGCAATTCAGAGAATTAGAAAGATTGCCTTTAATATCCTTATTATAGTGGCTTTATTAGCAAATGTATATTTAATTTTATTTCACTGAAAGAAATTTATAGAATGTTGTACTGTTCATGAAGAATTATTTTATGGCAGTAAAATGCAGAAAGCTTAATTACTGCAATCTGTAGATGTAATGGATATGTGTTTAACACAGTTCAGGGCTCACTAACCAGTTTAATGGGCTGAGCACAATTTTCTCATAATGTTACTGTGTTTGCAGCACTTTTCATGTACAATAATTGTGTATTTACATTTTGTGTGATGTATGAAGAAATACAGAGCTTTTTTCTTGTTTATGTCTTAAATTGGGCAACTCCAGTGGATTTTAAATTAGGAGTGTAACTGCATCCAAAGCCATTTAATCATGTTCTTCCTAAAAAGAACACTTTCCCTAATATTATCTTAGGAGATGATGACTTGTCTGAAAAGGCAAATTGCTCTGTTGGTGTAAAGCAGTTTAGAAGGCACAGATCATAGCTATCAAATGGTTTGCTTTAATAGTTTACAGACATGTAAAATGTTCAGTGACAGTTCCGAGCTTTGTGTGGTGAAGGAAAAATTAGTTTTAAACTCTTATGAATTCCTGTTGAACAAAGTAAAATTTTAGCTTTGATCCTCAGGGATGGAATGTGTATGATGACTCACTTGTGGTTCAGAGTATGATGGTTTTAGTAACTTGTTGAATGGTGCTACATGTTGGGAAGTCTGTAGGAATAAGTGAAACAACTTTTGTACTGTATTTGCAGTTCAAGTAATTAATGTTTTAATGGTTAACCTTACCCTCTTCATCAGCCCAAACTGAAAAATATTATATTTTTGTAATTAAAAGCAGATATATTCTATTTCAAAGTTTTCAAAATACATGTTCTTTTGTAACCTATTTAAAGCACAGGTGCGTTAGACTAATTATCGAAATCCCTTCCTGATAATCTTTCAGTGATAAAGGAACAAAACATAGTCTCAGTGTAATTATTGTAGAAAATTGCATTTGACATGTAACAAGAGCAAATGAAGAATTTCAGTATGCTGTTTCATTCTTCAGCTTCTGGTTGAACCCAAGGTGTAATTATTTGTATGCAGGTCAAAAGCCTCTTGTACTAGTTTTTTTTGAAGCACCACAAAAATCTTTTTTTGGAAAGTTAATTTTAGAGATGAAATAAGAACTCTTACTGTTTGGTCACCTGGTAAGGGAATTCTGAATTAGCAGGTAAATAAATGAATGATAAAATACTGATATCTGCTGCTATGGAATTCCAGTTGGTGTTTCTGTACTTTTAATCCTGTCACTTTTGAAAAGCTATCGTTTTCAATTCAGTTTCATCTGTGAGTTATAGAAATAGTTTTAGAAGTTACATTCAGACATATAAAATACACTACAGCAAGGGTAGTAATGACCAGAAGAAAAATCTTGGACAGATAGAGAATGCAAATAGTATACAGCTATCTGAAATATCCTCTCAGTTGTTGATTTTCTATAGAAACTACTTTTGTGTAAGTAGTAGATGAATATGTGCAGTGTATCTGTTAAAAATCTTAAATGATTATGGGGAAAGTAATGATGTGTCAGAATTAAAATTAGGATTTCAGAAATCATCTGTGGCATTGGAAAAAACTGCAGCAAGTTTATCAGAGAATTGAAAACTGATACTGGACCAGATACATTAAACTTCTAGACTTCGTAGCACAACTCTGAGTTCTGGATTCTCACAATTCCTGGCTTGAACATTGGTGCAAACAGGGTCTCAGTTTTGTGGCTTGAGCCTGGATCCTGACCTACACTATGCTGCTAAGGGAGTACTCCTGTACAACTTCACTGAGCTCTGAGGTGAGCAATGACATGCAAGGCTGATGTGAGTAAAAATAATGAATTCCTAATCAGAATTGGATTGAAATATTGCAGACCATCAAAGACGCTGGTTCACAGATTTTTTTTTTTTTTTTTTTTT
>VZTE01004974.1:751260-762531 GCA_013397775.1 Eulacestoma nigropectus | reverse complement strand
AAACCATGAAAAGCGCTTGTTCCCATATTTTTTTTTTTTTTTTTTTTTTTTTTTTTCATTTCTTCTTTTTTCGTTTTTTCTGGTGAGAGCTAATACCCACCATTATTTGTTTAGGTGTCCTAGCTGCTTGACTAAGATCTTTTCCTTCTACTAAAGTCTACATGCTTCTTAAATTCATAGTGAAGTCTGTAAGATTTCTTAGCTCTGCAGCAGGGGGTTTGGATGAATTTGGTGTCTCAGCCTAAAAATCATATGCCAAGGCTTTGCAGAGGAATGGATTTTGGAGGCCTTAAAGTCCTTAGTTCAGCCCTGTCATCAATATATGAATTGCTAGGAGACTAGCAAGGCTCTAGCATGCCCATTGAATTGCCATTGAGGGCTTTTGTGTTATTAGAGTATACAAAAAGTAGAGTTAAAAGATGCAAGATAAACTTCATATCCAAAACCGAGAGAATTGCTAAAAGCCTTCCAGAGATTCTTTTTCAAAATGCATGTCTTTGAAATCAAAGGGATTTTCAAGATGTTCCCTAATGAAGTGTCAACAGAAGCTAAAAGTTTGAAGAGAAGGTGTTTGACATGCAGGAGGGTATTGGAGCATTTAGAAGCATGCAGATGGATGACATTTTATCATCAAACTGTGTTGCTGCAGATTGTACTGAATAGGAAAATGCGCTTTGTATAGCTTGTTCTGGAAGATATTTGGTATCTCCTGTTAACGTATGCATCACTATGCCCACAGTTATGTCGAGCTTGCCCTTTTAAGTTTCCATTTCCATTTGCTTTAATAATAAAATAACTGGAAAGCCCCCAGTGCTGACAAATGCAATGACACATACAGAATGCAAGCATGAAAGGTTATCATACCAGTAGGTACATGGGTTTTTACATAAATATATGTCAAGATTGTACTAGGGGCATGATATATTTAAGTATGACGTTAGCATGTGTTATTTTTGTCTTGACTGAGAGAGCAAAGCTTTGGAGCATATTGCTATCTCTCAGCTTCAGAAATGAAAGTGAAGCACTTAGATGACACAAATCTCTACGTGGTAAAGGGTGAACCTTTAATTAAGGTTTTTGAGGAAACTCTCTGAGGGACTGCTCAGGAGGGAAAAGGAATTGCTCATTATATTCAGGATTTGTAGCCTTATTTTCAGTTTTCCAGTTGGAATTTCCTGGTTTTGCATTTGAGAACTTTTATTTTTTTTGTGGTCTAAAAAGTTCACATTTTGAAGCAGTCTGTCAGTGTAACTGTGGTGCTGTTGAGGTGAAAAGTTGTACAGCTTCAGTTTAACAAATTGCTAAGGCAAGTGATTGTTTTGAATATAAGGTACCAACTGATTTCCTGGAGATGCATAGAGATCTGTGCATCTCTAACATCTCATGTCAAACACTGATGTACTTTGCAAATGCAAAGGATAGTAGCTTTTAACGAGAGCAAACATGATGTAACATTTCTCTGTGTAGCGTTCACTAATTTGCTTTGAACATAAGCCATTGTTTGTTTATGAATGTCAATAAAAATCATAATTTCATCTTGGCACAAAGAGTTTCATAAAGCCAGAAGGAGGTCTGTACAAACCTAATGAGATACAAAGCTATCTCAAAGTGACTCAAATATGTGTATATATATTTGTTGCAGCTGTGATCTTCTAAATTTGGAAAGACAGACGCATGTAGACAAAGTAGATTTTTTAATATTTTAATGGCATGGGTGTTTCAAAATTGATTTTGAAAGGTACGCTACAAGTTAAGTAATCTCCTGTTTAAATTTAATAAATTAAATACTTATTATTCACTCTGTTTTGGCTTTTTCTATCTGAAACTATTATAATGGTATGATGAAATATATATATGAGTTGAGGTGTTTGACAGAATAGTGTCTGTGACACTGATTCTGGTTGCAGTGTAGTGTGTGATGAAGAGAGATTGCTGTGTTGTTCAGTTTTTTCTCTAAAGAAGTCAGTTGCAAGAAGCAACACTGTGGGTATATGATAGAGCACTACTGTGTAAGGAAGGAAAAACACAAAGAGTAGTTTAGGTGGACATTACCTCTCTCTGAATGCTTTAAGCTATTCAGAGGAGGGCATGAGATTCCTTGAAAAGCTTGCAAGGACACCTTTCACTAAAACAGGTAGTTCAAAGCTTCATCCAGCCTGGCTTTGGACATGTTCAGTGGTAGGGCATTGACAACTTGCCTGGGCAACCTGTTCCAGTACCTCACCACCCTTGCTGGAAAATAAAATAAATTTTTCCTTCTATCTGGTATAAATCTACTCTCTTTTTGTTTAAAGCCATTAACTCTTGTGTATTGCAGCAGGCCCTACTATATCTCTCTTTCTTATAGTCCCCATTGAAATATTGAAAGGCTGCAGTAAAGTCACCCTGGAGCCTTCCAACCCCAACTTTCTCAGCCTTTCCTCGTAAGAGGGGTACTCCAGCCCTTGGATTGTTCCTGTGTCCCTCCTGTGGACTCACTCCAGCAGGTCCATGTCCTTCCTGTGCTGGGACCCCAGAGCT
This sequence comes from Eulacestoma nigropectus, assembly GCA_013397775.1. Classification (NCBI taxonomy): domain Eukaryota; kingdom Metazoa; phylum Chordata; class Aves; order Passeriformes; genus Eulacestoma; species Eulacestoma nigropectus. The sequence continues at coordinate 760,011 of VZTE01004974.1, read as the reverse complement.
GGATGCAGTGTTCCAGGTGGGGTCTCACCAGAGCAGAGCAGAGGGGCAGAATCCCCTCCCTCGCCCTGCTGCCCACGCTACTTTGGATGCAGCCCAGGACACGTTTGGCTTTCTAGGCTGGGAGTGCACATGGCCGGGTCATGTTAAGCCTCTCAAGCACCCCCAAGTCCTTCTCCCCAGGGCTACTCTTGATCTGTTCATCCCCCGGCCTGTGCTGATACCAGGGGTCTCCATAGCCCAGGCGCAGGACCTTGCACTTGGTCTTTTGTTAAACGTCATGATATTCCCATGGGTCCAATTCTTGAACTTGTCCAAGTCTCTCTGGATGGCATCCCATCCTTCAGGTGCGTCAACTGCACCACTCTGCTTGGTGTCATCGGCATATTTGCTGAGGGTGCACTCAGTCCTGATGTCTGTGTCATTGCTGAAGATAATAAACAGCACTGGTCCTAATACAGACCTCCTGAGGGACATCAGGGGAGTGTGTCAAATTCTTTACAGAAGTCCAGATAAATGATAGCTGTAGCCCTTTCCTTGTCCACTGACGGAGTCATTCCATCACTTAAGGCCACTGGGTTGGTCAGGCAGGACTTGCCTTTGATGAAGCTGTGCTGGCTGTCTTGAATCACCTCCCTGTCCCACATGTGCTTCAGAGCTTTTAGGAGGATCTGTTCCATTACCTTCCCAGGCATAGAAACGAGGCTGTTGGGTCAGTAGTTCCCAGATAGGTACATTGTTTCCCCTTTTCCCATCCACCGGGGAATTCACCTGACTGACATGACTTTTCGAATATCATGGAGAGTGCTTTGGCAACTACAGAATTAGAGAATTACAGAATATTCTGAGTTGGAAGGGACCTGCTAAGATCATCAAGACCAACTCTTAAGTGGATGGCCCATATGAGGATTGAACCCACAATCTTGGTGTTATTAGCACCAGGCTCTGACCAACTGATTTCATCTCAGGGTCTCATCAGCCCATTGCCTCAGGACTCTGTAATGCATCTTACAAGGTTTCACAGATGTATGTATGTTCAGGTTCCTCAAGTAGTCCTGAACCTGGTCTCTTACAGTGGAGGAACTTTGGCCCCCCAGTCCCTGTCTTGTGGTCTGTCCACTTCAGAGGTGTGGGAGGAGAGGCAGCCACTGAAGACTGAAGCAAGAAAATTGAGTCTTCACGTACTATTTATAGATTTATCTGCCTCTTCCCAGTGACATTTATTTGTCGCTGTTCAGGCCTGAGAAGTACTTTTCTTGTATTGAGAGGCTGAAGTCAGGCTCCAGGGCAGAAATCTCAGGCTTTTTCCTGTGCTCTTGGTTAGACTTTTGCAATGCCCACCATATTACAGCGTATGGATGGATGCAGGGGACCCCATCAGAGATTCACAGCTCATAGGGACTGTATGGAAGGAAGATGCAGCTCAGGACTTTTTTAGCAGGAAACTGTACTTCAACAGGAAGCAATATTGGAGAAGAAATGGGGATTTGGTAGGAGTTAACATTTGATTTTTAGGTGGAGAAAATTGGTAAGTGATCCTGGAACTTAAAGGACAAGGTTTTAAGGAACCAGTAGCTAACAGAGAGAAAAGCCTGTTAAAGAGCTGTTAACACTGAGGAGGGGACTGGGGCTGATAAGTCAGCAAGCAAATAGGAAAAAGGACATGGCACAGAGTGTCCAAATGGACAGACGGTACATCAAAAACCTTTAGATGGGAACATACCAGAGATTATTGTGCCTGCTAAAACACAATACCTTACAGACTTTGGAATGAAGCTAGTGTTTTTTAAGGACTTATGTATGCTGAAAGAGGAGAGTCACTTCAAAATTCATTTGTTTGAAGTATTATTTAAGCTGTGTTAATTTCAGAGTGGACACAAATGATTCTGTTAGAATGGACTTAACTTGCTTTATTTAATTAATTTTGAATTTCCTTACTTCAATATAAATCAGTCTAATATTTTTAAATGCTCTCATACAGTCATCCTGCAAGTTATATTACTCTTCTGTCATCAGCAGTCCCAACTGCAGTATGTACTGTGCTCTACATGGCATTTGATGTTGCTGTAGGAAAATTTTACTGTTCTCTTTAGCAGCAGAGAAATCCAGGACCTTGCAGCTGAAGATAATATGCCTTATATGGTTCCTCAAAAAGTCTACCTTATATGGTTCCTCATACAGATCCTGCAAAAACAGGAACAGGGGCAGTGCCTTGAAGATTATATAGACATATATAAAATGTATTTTGGCAGAAAGTGATTGAAACTTGAAGCACCCAAAAATTAGCTACTTAGATGCAATTTTGCATAAAAGTATACAATATATCTTGTAAAGTTTTAAGCCAGCTCTTCATGCCTTATTTTGTATATTCTTACATTTCATGGGCATAAATACTATTGCAGTTCATAATGAGAATTTTTTGAAGACTGAAACTTCCCCAAATATGTTGTGTCAATTGCAAATGACACTGCTGCCAATGTCAAGCCAAATTTAACTCTATATTCCAAAGTAAAAATGTTCAGTGACTCAAAACAAGGCTTTCTTTTTCACCCCCTCTATTCCCCTCCCTTCTCTTTTCCTTTCCTTTTCTTTACTCTCCTTTCTTTTTTGAGCAGGTCACATTTTTCCATGAGTTTGATTCTAAAGTACAGCTGAACTTTTTTGTCTGAATTAAGAGAACAACAACCTATGACCAGCCTAGCAATATGAACTGATTGCTGGTCTGTTTCTAATACTTACAAAGGGAAGAGCTATTTTAAAACTTGAGTGATTATGCTCGAATAAAAACAACATTTTATATTGGAAAATTTTTAACGATAATAGTAAAGGTGGTACTACCAGCGCTGCCTGTAATAGTGATATAAATGCATCATATCGCTAAGACTCTTTATATTAAGTGTTAGCTTTTAGATGGATTTTAACTTTTTTAGCACTTGATTTCAGAAAAATGAGGCCTATAATAATCTGCTTACCCTACTGTTTCCTACAAAGGAAATTATTACGGGTGTGAAATGAAAACTGATTGCTCAATAGTATACAGTGCAAGATTGTTAGACAATGCAATAAAAAAAGAAAAATATAACACCATAATTCAGAGAATTCACGAAGTTCCGTATTTATTTTTGAATCCTGAATTTATCTTAGGAAGATTAGTTTGCTCTTGAAGTAGCTAAATTAAATGAACCATCAGTTTTATCTTCCTGACCAGAGGAGTGTGAGTAGTCCGGATAACTTGATACGTATGTGAGGAAACTGAAAACAAGGAAGACTGTTAAGTATAATCCCAACAATAATAGTAGGTACTATGATATTGTGCAGAAGATACTATCATTTCCTGAAATTGAGGAGATGGTTGAAATACAGTCAGAACTCCCTTCGGTATTCTCTTCACACAGAAACCTAGAAATATTTTATTAAATACTAATAAAAACATAGAAGACCTTTGGTCATATTTTCATTTTAATTAGGCAGGATATATATGCCATTCACTTTGAAGCCAAATGCTACTCCTTTGTATTAACCTGCAGGGGGTACTAGAAAGTTGAACCAAGTAGCATTTAGCTGTTTCTCCTCCTGCCAGAGATAATGAACATCTACTCTTGTGGAGACTCTCTTACTGTTACCTGATCCCCATATACAGGTTTCATACTCACTTCCAGAGTTTGAGCAGTAGAATGTGAAATGCTGCCTCAGCCCATTTCTTACAGATCAGCAGAACTCAGGAAAGTTATTAACCTTCAACTTTAACCTGCTAAACTTACAAGGGAAACTTAATCTCATAATGAAATCAGATTGGAGAGATAAAATGGACAATAATTCCAGGAGGGAAACAAAGCTGTGTATTATGCACTGAACCTGTTTCATTTTGTGGTGAATGATAGAGACAACTGAAGAGCCTAAGAACAATAGCTGGTATGACAGAAGAGTGTAGGAAATTTTTTGACACATAAAGCTAAGGCAGGAATTAGTAAGAAGCAAATTAAATAAAATGGTAAGAAATGATTTATATGAAGTCTGTGGGTTTCTAGACTTCTGGCTAGCTGTTAATGCAACCTTTCTACCTCATACATAGATTTTCCACACCACATCTAAAGCCTGAGAATTATCTTAAATGGGGCCTTGGAGCTGCTGATGTAGCAGCCGTTGATTCTGGGGCCTCAACTGGGAGAACTTTGAAGAGCTTCTAGGCTTCTTGGCCAGCTTTTTCCTTTGGCTGATGGCCTTGGGCATTCACTTTGGCCAGAGCTTGGTATACTGTAGCCAACTGTCCAGGTAGCCTAGTACTTCTTTTTTCTTAAACCTAACATATTTAGCTTAGTCATTCCACTGCAGAGCTGTTCTCTTGCCAATCCTTCAGTGTGTGGCTGGACAGTCATCTTGGCTAAGCTTTCTCGGAGTGAAGAGTCTGGTGAACTTAACTGAGTTACGCACATTAACCAATAGGAAGCAGAGCTGCTTTGAGAGGAAATCTGCCCATGTTCTGCTCAATGAAAAGAAGTATGTTTGAATACTCCACTTACTGATGAATTCACATTTTCTTATGATTATCAGAGAAACTCTAACAAGTTTGATTGTGACTATAATTCCTTTTGACTGAAATTATCTCCTTTGTACGTAAGCATTATGGAACACGATACATTTTTTCACTGATCCCCTCCTTCATAAAATATATGGTTCTTCTTTGATCATCTAATACTCAATATTTTGTATATTTTGTTTCCCACTTATGTAAAATTAACATCATTCCCTATTTCCTTTACAATTTTAGCCTAGTTCTAGGGACACAATTATTTATGTCTCCATATAAAAGTACAAGAAGGTGATAATGCTTCATCTTACAGGAATGTTATGAAAATAGATTTCAGTAGTGTCTGTGAGGAAACTGGGTAGTGGTGATGACAAAAGGTTTGCTTTTTCCAAAACTCCTGTGGAGTAAAGGAATATAAATAGCTTTGTTTTGTCAATAAGGTGAAAATCAAGCAAACAACAGCTTCCTTTATCTCCTAATTTTCCTAACTTTTTAGACAAAATATTAACTGATCAACAAAAACATTAATCTCTACTTTTTCTAAATAAACTCGCATTAGTTCGTTTGTGATACACTGACGTATTTTCCTTTGTAGTTTGTAAATTGTAACAGGTGTAATCAGATTTGTAAATTTAAAACTTCCACATCTGCTGTTCCTGTCATCTTTGGTTCCACCCCTCAGCTGTTAGAAAAGCCAATTTAGCCTGTTACATGGTGGTTACCGGACTTGGATGGGTAATGACCACAGAGGTTGTGAAACAGATTCTGATGTATCTCACTTCCCTTGTTCACAGATATGTATATAATGTGTTTCAGCAAACTGAAAATATTAAACCTATTTTATACTGCTAGAGCAGTTTGGTTTGAATTCAAAGATTTTAACATTCAATCAAAAGAAACCCATTTATTTGCATGTAGGGAGCTGTAAGAGTATGAGCTGTCACTAAGGGGCGGGGGAGGAATGGGTAGGAAGCAAGCTTTTGTTGCATACAAGTGCATACAAGTTTTTAGTGATTTTGTTTCAATAAATACATTAAAATAGCAACCCTCCTAACTGCTCATTTATGGATATTACAAGTGGACGTTTTCTATGTATAAGAAGTATTACTACTCAAGAGTTTTGAGGCATAGAAGATAGAAAATATTAGGCTAAACTTTTGTTTTTACTAAATAATAAATTACTTAAGGGTTTTTAGGAACAGAAGATCAAAAGTGATAGTCTTTTGTTTCTGCTAAAAAGAATAAACAAAACCACCTGATAAAGCTTAAAAGATAATCAAACACATTTGTTTCAGAGGTACAGTAACTTAATTTAGGATACTCATACAAAATACAGTTATGCATCATTTATCCTGGAACATATAAAATTCAGTTGTTCAAAAATATTTGAATTACATTGTATGGTTGCCGTCACGGCGTTATAGAACACAGAAGAGTACTTGGAAAACACAACTAAGCCATCTCTTGATCTCTCAGTTAGGATAATGTCAAGATAGAAAGAAATATCTGACATCTCTGATATTGAAGCACAGCTTTCTAGTTTGTTTTGGCCCCATTTTCAGCTACCACAGGGTTGATGATTGTGAAGTAAGTCTTATCAATGTATCAGGCCAATGCAAGTCAAAACACTAAATTTGGTTTACTTGTGGTCAACATTAAATTTGAAGGAAATGAAAAATGTATCTTTCATATCAGTATGAATCGTGTAAGTCCTTTTAATTGAGTAGTTTACTTATTTGGAGATCTGTCATTACTGAATAAGAGTACAGAATCTAATGATTTCCATTTCATATTCATTTATGACTGAATTAGATGAGAAAGAAAAATAGTTTCCAAACTCATAACAAATTCACTGTCTGGCATTTTTCTTCAGCATCCAGAAAATTCAGCAAATGAAATGGCAGTTGTGTAGTCTGCCTCAGAATAACAGCTGCACAAGTTAGCTCACCACAAAACAAGCTGAACAAAATGATTTATGGAGTACTGTTTCCTTAATTATTTCACAGAACCTTTCTGGCTCTGGAGATTTGTTTGAGCCAACTATTGCAAATCTGTGAATTCCAGAAGTAGTAGATTCCTGTTCTTCCTTCTTTACCTCCATTTTTCATCATGAAAACAAAAGCTGTTAATCCATTGTAACTTTATGCTAACAACTCTGTATTAATGTTCTTTACATCTTAATAAGAAATTGAGATCTGGGAAGCCAGTGTTACTCAGATGACTGAATTAATCTAAGTTTTCTCTTGACTAATTCTAAGCTAATTCTTGCTCTGGCAGTTTGTGAAATTGTAGAGCAAACTGGAAGAGAATGCAATGAACTTGACATAGGCATGAGTGTTTTAAGAATTCAGTTTCTCAGAAGCCTACCCTGATGCATATTTTGACATTATGTTGCATCTGGGCATCAAGAAATGTGAATGACTGCACTGAAACTTAATTCATCTGAACTAAAAGGATGAAGGAAGTTAGTTTAATTTTGACCTTTTAGTTCAATATGCTAATACCAAGAGTATCTGACAGAAGGAATTTCTTAGTTCATTATGAACAGAGTGAAATTCTCCTCTTATCCTGGGCCCTATGAGGTCCTCATAGCTTCTTGGCTTCCTTGATTATGCAGAATGATGAAACATACTTATTGGCCAGAGTGCATTTGGATGCTCCTAGGAGTTTTTTTCTAGACATTTCTAGAAAACAACCAATCTAGAGGAAGCTCTTATTTTTCCCATTTGTGGGAAATAGAGTGATGATTGTGCACAAAAAGAAGGCGTTTAGGCACTTTACACAGGGTCACTTGAAACTTTGCTTCCAATTACAGTCATTTGTTCTAACTCCCTTCAATTGTAGGCTCACTCCCTACACTCAATTTCCCAGTGTTTTTTCTTTAAAAATGTCTTTCTCTCCATAACTTCCCTTCTTTTATGTGTGCCTTGAGCATCAGCTGTATGTAGTTTATATTTGCAGAAAACGTTTCTTAATTTTTGATGAGGAAATAGTTGTTTCTTTCCCATTCAGCATGTTTGCGAGAAACCACCATTGCTCTCATATTTAGGGAGCTAAAATTACCTAAGCCAGAGTATTGTGAGGGATCATGACTGTGTTTAGTCAAATAAGGAGGGTGAGGTTGTCTGTGAGATTCAAACCTAGCAGCCTGAGCTCACAGCTGCACCTGGCCCTTTGTTCTGTTCTGAACCAACAAGGAGAGGATGTACTTATTACCAGTTATCTGTACAAAACAATTACAATTCCTTCTGTTCGAGGATACTCCACACATTCAGTGTGAGTACCATGTAAGATCACTGTTGCATTAATGGCCTAGTTTTTATTGGTTATATTTTATTTTTATCTGTTCGAACAACCAGGGTTTTCTTTCACACAAATTCTCACTGGTATGAAATACTACCTGGCATGAGGACAAGCAACAGGCTAGAAGGGAGGGATAAATTTAGTTTAATAAGTCTTTTTCAGTTGTGGGTAGGACTGTTAAAATTCTGAGGATTCAGTTCAATGGCTGAACTTAATTATCAACCAAAATCAGATTGTAAAACTAAAATGTTTTGTTTCAGATTAATTTTTTTTTTCACCAGAAATGTTTTAGAAACTTAAAAACACCTAAGGAAATAGAGATGTATGACAAGGAAACAGATGAGAGAGACTGAGATAGCAGACTGTCTCAAATCATATTTATGTTTTGTAACATAAAAAGGCATAAGGGCCATGCTAACACATTGCAAGTTTATCTTGCTTTTGGTATTCCACCAGATATCTCCACGGAACACCTACAGCTCTCTCTGTGACCTTCAATTACATGTGCATGGTAAGATACAACCCTGTTTAACTAGGATTGAAAATGGAGGTGTGATAAATGCTTTCAATTTCTGAGCTGTTTCAGTGGTCTTCTTCCAAGAAGAATAAATGTTACAACAGAGTCTGGATAGGGAGGAAGGCTGGAAGTAACTAGGGTGAAACACATCCCAGGCTTAAAATGAAACAGAAGTAGTAAGTCTGTTAAAAAATACCATTTTATCTGAGAAAGAAAGAGAAAAGAGACTGAGGCCAAGAAGGTGATGTGGGTTCATGCTTGCTCATCGAATTTCTGGCCTTGCAGGCAAATGGACTATTACAAGGCTTGTCATTCAGCATTTTTTCTTAAAGATTCCATGGTTCTCTTCATATTTCAAGAGTAAAGTGTCCTTTGTTTAAAGATTTTTTTTTTTTTTTTTTAATAG
>VZTE01004974.1:677426-751226 GCA_013397775.1 Eulacestoma nigropectus | reverse complement strand
TTTTTTTTTTTTTTTAGTTTCTTGCTCAAATGCCCTGTGTTCTGTGAAGGACTTAGGCAGTAATAGAGCTTTTGATGTCTCCAGGCTCCAGTAAAATGTTCCTAACCTGCTGAGGATTTGGGAGAGCGCTAGCACTGAATCTTTAGTCAAGCAGATGGATTGCTGCCAGAGAAGGGTCAAAGGATCTGCATGTAGGAGTGCCCTAAGAGATCCAGAAACTAGAAGCAGCAGCTGGGCTGTAGCTACAAGTAGAAGCACAGAGTGTTCAGCAGTGGGCTCTGGTCACTTTAGAATAGTCCTGCCTGAAGAGCAGGATGAGGCCCGCTAGTGAGAAGTGAGTGGTGCTCCCTATCTTGTTGAACCGTAGCGTTTGTTATACAAACTATTCTTAATTACTTACGTTAATTAACATATATTTTAAATTTTTTTAATAAGTGCAGTGCAGGGCCCCACAGATGCATGGCAGCTATTCTAGCTCTTGCTGTTGATGTGAATTTGCTTCTTCATTACCTCATGCTTGTAGAGCCCATAATGTCTCTCTTCCTGGAATCTGGGTGTAAGATATAAGGAAAACAAAATTAATGTCTAATTTCTTTGATCCTTAAAACTGTAAAGGTCCCTGAAATCCAACTCGTTATGTGCCTGATTAGGTGACAGAAGAATATAATTAGCACTAGTTTCTCCATCTATGGGGAAAGACTTGCCATTGCATACAGCCATGTTGCATTGCATGCTAAAAACAGTAACTTCTGTCCTGTATTCCTATGCCACAGCAGCAGTCAAGAGGAACATGAGAGGTGTTTTCTTAATGTACTTCATTTCCTTACTGTTGTAACCGTCTGACAGCTGAAGACTGGGAATAATCACTTATTTAGTCTCTTTCTTTTTTGATTTCCTCTCACATATTGATTTCTGGGGTTTTTTTTAAGAATGAAAAAATGCCAAGAAGGTGATGCAAGAGCATCACCGCTCATCACTTAACAAGAGTTAAGGAAAAATGTCTGAATAGTCCCAGACAATAAAGTGTTAAAATACTGGGTTGTGCTTATTGGAGTAGGTCCACTGTTGCACAGGAACTGGCTTTAAACTGAAATGTTTATACTTATGTATCTCAAGTTCCAATTTAAGGAAGAGTTTCCTTTTTGCGTTGCATATTATTATATTAATGCATGCCAGCATTGAAGGATTTGGCCCTTTTTTTGTCCCCCAAATGGTGGTAGACATTATGTTATAGCCTAAGTACTAGGCTAGGTGCAGTGTAGCTGTAGCGTATGCTTGCTCAGCTGGAAGGACATTTTACTTCAGATGAAAAATGTGCTTTGTATGTACAAGTTCATTTTGCATATATTTTTCAGTAGAGAGAGTGCTCTGCCTTCTTGGGATTTGGTAGCTGAACCAGGTAAGATAGTGTTTTCCTACTGTCTTGTTGGGTTTGCCGTTTTCCCTGAGCTCCCATCATATTAGCCACCAATTCTCCTTTCTTTAGTGCTGCTCAAGTCACCGAATTTCAAGGATGAATAATTTCAGACATAAATTCTTAAAAACTGATTACTCTGGAAGAATTGAAAGCAGATTGATAGTAGTCAGGATGGGAGAAAGAACAGGGTTAAGGAATAGGAATTGGTTTGGGGGTTTAGCAGATTTCTTTGCTGTGTGGAAGAATAAAACGGTAGATTTCCATAAGGAGAGCACTGAAGTTAGGAAAACATTCAAGTCACTTGCTTTTAAGCAGTGAGGACTTCAGATTTATTAGTCTGTTTTTTGCTTTGCTTGTTTCATCATTTCAGTTCTGTCCACTGAAAACTATAGTAATTGATCCAATTTCAGACTGTGATCTCACTAAAAATACAAGTAAAAATAGGATACGACCATGGTAATTAATTTTTTTCTTTCACTTGCCCTAGGTAGTGACAAAAGTTTTTCTCATGTCTGTTTTTTTCTTGTCTTGATTTTCACATTAGATGAAGTTTAGCTGTCATAGTCCGTTGAAAAGTGTAAGAATATGGACTAGTAAAATTATTTATTAAAAATACAAGTTAAATAAAAGTTCTCACTTAACATTACACATAAATCCCACATGATTTGTGAAGTATGATCATAGAGTGCAGCACTGGTCTAAACCTCCTACCTGTTGTTACAGCTGAGTAATGACTTCATAAACGTGTGGGTGTAATTTTGAAACAGGAAAGTGCCTTCTTGTGGGCCATTAATATCTATCTGCAGCAAGAAGACTTACGTTTTAATGTGTATCTACTTCTGAATTTCGTTTAAGGTGACTTATTGCATCCTCAAATAAAATACCAAGTTCCTATATAGAGGAAGACATGTGGTCTTACTGAATATCTCTGTTGTGCTCATGCTTGTTGCACTTGTGTACACTTAAGTAAAAGTTAATAAGTAGATTGACAGTCTTTGGCATTTCTGGATTTTTTTCCTCAAATACTTTCAGTTTAAAACCAAATAAGACATACTGTCATTGGCATTAGCAATACCACAAGTCCTGGGAGTCCGGGGTGGGTAATGCAGATCTGTGCTTCTCAAACGATGTTTTGTCTGACAATGGAGTTGTTTGTACCGTGTTTGTGAGTGAAATGTGGAGTGAGCTCCTTACACCAGGTGCAGAATCCCTTTTGAAGTGGAGTACATTTTATAAACTTTGGGTTCCAGATGCATTTCTTTGGTTCCATCCATTTCATGTACGGAGCCATCTGCTAGGAAACCATCTTCTATTTTCTCAATCTACGAGACAATTACTTATTTTGAAAATAAATTAGTTTTTCTAAATTACATGACCATTTCATCTTTCAGTACAAAAGCTGTAATTATTTAACTGCTAGTGAATTCTTAAAGTGTATTTACACTTCCTCTCATGCATCTTAAGCATTCGTACATCTTCAAGCTAAGTACTACATTCTTCTGATTCAAGCTGTCACCTTCAAGCCACCCACGCATGGTGGTTTGGTATAGGCATTTTTCGAATAAGTTTTTAAATAAACCAATCCACAGATGCAGATGAATAGAACGGATTGTGAAATTTAAGGACTGATTTCCAAATTAAGTGGGCTCTTTTGGAGATGGGGTTTGCCACAGCCAGGCTGGCACAGATAGCAAGTTGCCCTGCCTCTTGGACCTGAGCTAGGGAGATTGTGTCCGGCGTGCCTGTGGGGCATTCTTTGGCTTGACTGACAAGCCAGACTTCTATGAGCTGAATCTACTATGGAATTTTGCTCAGAAAACTTATTTTCTCAGTTGTTACAGACCCTGAGGCAACCTCTGAGTCAGCCTCAGGCCACTGTCTCAGGCTTTCCTCGAATCTCCAGTCTTTTTCCAAACAATGACTTACATGGCCGTATATAAGAGTCGCCTTACCTACCGCCTGCTCTTTGTCATCTCAGTGCTTTTTTTTCCTCTTGCAGAGATAATGTTTTGTTTCTTTGCTTCTCTGTCACGTTTTCACCCTGTCATCTTTTTGCATCTTTATTGGTGTCTTTCCCGGTCTAAGCTGGTTTTGGTTGTTCATTGGTTCTCTGGTTTGTGTTGGGGAAAGGCTCTTCATGTTTTCTTCTGAGACAAAATTGGGGATGCCTGAGCCCATAAAGATTTATACCTGGATTTAAGTTAACTAAAACATATACAACTTTGCAGGATCAGGGCCAGTGTTGGAAAATTGGTGTTAGGTTAGGTAGAGTGTTTAGACATTTAGCATGTTTTATGTTTTGAAAATTGCTTAACTTAGCAACAGATGGCAGGTACTTTTAAAGTGGAAGTTATATTTGTTACAGAGACTTTTAAAATGCAACATAACATGACTGAAAAGTGTTATACTAAAATAATAATTTTATCCATGTTAGTTTTTTTACGGACTTACATTGTTGAGGATTCATTATTATGAACAGCAATTTCTGCACTCCATATTTTTATGAGTTTCAATGGAAGACTGAAAAATGCACTTAGAGTTTTCTGCAAAAAAGTCACAAGCATACATTTTACTTGAATAATTAGAAAGTTTGTGGATGACAGGCTGTGGTTTCACCACTGATTATTAATAAAATGTAAGACGTGCACAGTACTCTAATAAAAAGAAGAAAGCTAGAAACTACTTAAATTAATCCACTGTGAATCAAATAAAGGATAGGGTAGGATAGGATAGGATAGGATAGGATAGGATAGGATAGGATAGGATAGGATAGGAAGACTGGTTTTTACTTGACTTAATAAACAGGATTATTACTGAATTTAAGTTTGGATTTTTTTTGTCAGAACACGATTTTTTCCAATATGTTTTGGAAGTGCCATCAGCTATGAGAAACTACTGACTGTAGATATTCTCTGCCAGAATGATGAATCTATTTCCAGTAAGCTAGTTGCTTCATCTTGTTGGATATACTCTTGGGCATTTATCACGTAATTCCCTTAATTCAAACCAGTTGTGTACATATTTTGTAATTGATGAATTACTGACAATAAATAAATATTCATACAAAATCAACTATTTGTTAAATTTAAAAAAATACTGTTTAACAGTTTTTGTACCAGAAATTAGCAGGTTTTTTTTAACTGTGTCTTTTCACTGTAAACAAAGTTTAAATATGAATTAGTGTCATCTAAAAATGCTATTTACAAGTATTACGACATTGACTACATACCATTTCAGGTAAGATTGCATTACCATTGCAAGTGTATCTTAAATACTTTTATCAACACAGTGAGTAATACCAGATCACTAGTCCTTGAAATAACATGTCATTAAATTTGTGAAGATGAAACAACTATTCTCCCATCAAATTCTGCACTACGTTTAGATGAAATGCCTCAGTTAAGTAACGTCTTTGAAGTCTGGGTGTTACTTCCTTTAGTTCTGATTATAGTTGGCAGACATTATGTGTTCTTCTTGTTTTACCAAAACAGAACATCTATCTGCGGCGTACTCCGTCTTTTCTTCATAAATGGATGCAACTTTGGTGTGTTGGATGTATTTTAGTGTGTTGTTTGCGTTTGATTAATTTGGTCTTACAGCTTTTGTGTGTGCATATATCTTACCCCTACTGCTGAATGTATGTGATTGATGCAGTGAACTGTTGGCTTCTGTTCTGTAAATATTAATCAAAGAGTATACTCCTCTGCTTAATGGCTTTTCAGTGTAGGAGGCAGCCAAACAACTACAGTCTGCTTTTTTTTTGCTCTTTAATCATTATTGTGTAAGACACTGGCAAGAACAGTTTTTTTAATCTATAAACACTATTTCATGCTTAAACATATCCATTGTTTGGTCAAAGTTATGAAATATTGTTGCTCAATGAAACTGTTTTCAGCATTTCCTGGTAAAGCAGTAATAGAAGAGATAAAACAGTAAAGGAAGGGACAGATAATTAAGTAAAGAAAAATACTAGGAATACATGCAAGAAAGAGCAGAAGATGCAGAGTCAGTAAATTCATCTTCATATGGTTTCAGGTCTTACGATTTAGACAAATAGTTTTCTTTAATCAAAAGCCAAACTGGATGCTTTTCTAGATTCCATGGCTCTGGTGAAAGGAATAATTTCTGACTAGAATATTCTTAAGGAGAATAAGGAAGACCTTTGCTATGTTCCAATGTGTGCATAAAATGTGTGTAAGAATAGATGTTGATTAGTGTGACAGGTTATTTGGGTGAGAAATTGGATGTTCAATATTTAAATAAAAAACCCAATAAATGTTTGTTTGTGGTGGTGGTACAGCTCAGTATCACAAGCAGTGAATTTCTTGAAAACACAGCTCACATTTTTCTGGCATGTAAGTCTGGTATAAATTTGATAGATACAGCTTTAGTCATTCTCCATGAATGCCACTAGTGAGGCAAGCCAAGGCTGAAGGGAAGGCTTATGTGTCGGGGTTTGTAATGTTTTTTGGGTTCTGGTGTGGGGTTACTTTAGTGTATGTACATCCCTTGCCCCTTTCAGAAAAATGTCTCTAAATTGCTGTTAGCAAAATTTTACCCCTAGCACTATCACTGGTTTAGCTTTAGAAAATCAGCAGAATTAGCAGAATTTATTGAATAGGAATTCCTCTTGCTGTTGCCTGTTGCCCTTGACCATTAGGACAGTCTTGCTAGAATCCTCTCAAGCATTGTAGGATCATAGAGAATATCACATTATTTGTATTTACTAATGTTTTTGTTCTACAAATTTTATTTTAATCGTTATCATAATTTTTTTCATTCCTCCAGTTTTTGCCTGGAAAATATATCTCAGTTTTTGTTATAGATCATCATCTTCTAATATTCTAAAAAGGCATGAGGCAGAAATCCTCCAAACTTTCTGCAATTTTGTATTATATAAGGTGTTCAAAGGCAGATCTGTTTCTGGAAAGGAATATAGTAGTACTGAAGCTTGTGATTCAGAAAAAACCAGTAGTTGAAAGCTGAATCATTAAATCAGAAAAACTTTTAGTTTGTTTCCTGTCAGTTTATTTATCTCAAAAATGTATTGAAAGTATTTTCAGGAAACATCAGTAAGAGAACTGAATGGCTTGAATAAAATACTGGTGGCTTAGTCCACCCTTATGTAGTAAAAATTAATATATTTTGTTAGGTGAACACACATTTGCACAGTGTTATACCACCTTGCTTTGAACACCTCCTATAAATATTCCTCTTGCATATATACATAAAGCATGCCTTTGCAGAAATAACTATTTGGAAAGAAATTTTTGCTTACAGACTGTTTGTATAAATTGAGTATTTGTTTCAGATCCGTATCAAAATGGTAGACCTTGTGATTTTCAAAACCCTTTCTCCTGGATAAAGACCATTTCCACTGTTTTAATTCATAAACGTGCTTCTGTGATTTGAATCTGCATCTTCCGTTTTGATAACGATTATTCCCACATTCTCATTGTTTGTTAGTTCTCAGAAGTTAATTGTTAGTCCAGCTAAGCAATCTTCCTGTCTGGTTAGTGTAGTTACTGCTTATTGACCTTTTGAAAATCCTGGTAAGTCAAAGAAGTTTTTAATATGCTATGGACAGCTAACTGTTATAAAGTTAGATGCTTTTCTCTGCGGATCTGAACCTGCCATTGTTCTTCCCTAGTTTTTGTAATCATGCTTTAAGGTTGCAACAATAATGCAGGAGTAAGATGAGACAAAACCATGGCTTCTTAGAGACCTTGTATAGCAGTGGTTTTAGTTTAGTTTACATACAAATATGGTCCCTAAGGTGCAAATTTTAGAATGGACTACAGTCGTGTTAAGGTATATATTCTTTTTAAGTATAGTTCTTTGACAGTGGTGATTTATAGCATAAAAATGTATAGTGTTAAAAGGAAGTGGAGGGTTTGGATATGTTAATTACTGTCAAGTAGTTTTTGTTTGGCTTTTGGTTGATATGAGTAAATTCTCTGTAATAGAACAGAATCTCTATTAATAGTACCTATTTTCAGTTATCTACGTGTCTTTCTAAGAAACAGGGCAGTTGATTTCAGTTTAGATGTAGTCTCAAAAACTGAAGAAGTTATTTAATAATGCCTTTGTATTAATTGAATTTCTGTATGTTTATGTAATTGTTGACAGAATTTAAAATGAAAATACTTAAAATGAACAAGTCATCTACATTTGTGGTATAGATACATGGGAAACTAATAGTTGCATTTTCTCTTTTTACAAACTCTAGGGGGAACACAAAGATTACCTCGCACAATTGGAGTGTCATTGGCAAAAGAACTAATCTTCTCTGCACGCATTGTAGATGGTGAGGAAGCAAAATCAATAGGATTGATTAGCCATGTGGTAGAACAGAATGAAGCAGGGGATGCTGCATACAGAAGAGCATTAGCTCTGGCGAAAGAATTCTTACCTCAGGTATAACAAATTACTTTGATTTTGGTTTTTAGTTTTTACCAAATATGAAGACTGAAAAGGAAACAGGTTTATTAAAGAGAACTGTCATGAAATTATGTATCAAAAAGCCATGCTAGTTATGTGGCAAGCAATCAGAAGTTTTCTCTCTTGTATTGAATGGTGTTATTTGGTAATTATTTCATAGTGAAGAAGAAACCTCCATCAATCCTCATCTTGCCATGATCTGGTCTGTCTTTTCATTTTGTGTTCTGGCTTTCAACTTCTAAATGAGAAAAAAAATAGTATACAGGTTTTATTTTTTAGTAAAGCAATTACTGTAATAGATTACTTTGTTGCTGTTGAACACCTCAGAAGAGAGACAAAAGGTCCTAGGTAGAAAATTCATAGGAGGCAGAAAAATAAAATAATTTGTGAACCACGTTATTGGATCACAAGTGTAACAGCTAAAATTTTTCATTGGAAATGTAAAATGTTATAGCTTAGGTATGGCATTTAATGGTGTTTATTGAAAGACAAAAATGAGAAGTACAGTAAAAATGTTAACGTACAGTGGTTCTGGAAGGTTGATTTATGGTTACAACTTCTTATTGGAACTGCCTCATGAGGATTTGGCTTTTCCCAAATCAGCAGACCTGAACATCCAGAAGCTGATGCTGATGGATAGGCACAGGACTGAAATGATTCCCAAAGATGTCTTGCTGTTCTGCAGCACATTGGAGGCGAGTGTGGAAATCCCTCTGCTCACTGGGGATCTCAGTGACTCTTGGGAGAGTCGTCACTTAACCAGTGCAGGTTTTGCAATAACATACTATAGGTTTGAAGCTTGCATCAATTAATTTTATTTCATGATCATATATTTTCATGTGTCTCCATTGTGTGATAGTAGGGACATAGGATTGACCTTGCAAAGACCTATAATGATGGGTGGCTGTTCTGAGTCTTGTTTTGAAGGAAATTGATAAAGCTTAACAAATGTGGACACACACAGCACTTTTGAAATGTAAACCAAATACAATGATTAGGTTCTTTTGAAAATAGTATACTTATACTTTTTCTCAATATTCAAACTATCAGTTTGGATGCAAATGTCTACTATAGTGATAAAATCTAGGATATCTGACTTAGATACTATAAATTTAGTAAAAGTCCAAAGTCTAGATGGTCCGAATATAAGAATATTGATGTGCACACTCTTCAACTACAAATCTTGCAGGTTTTGATGATATATGAATAAACTTTTTCTCTCATTTTAGGGACCAGTAGCAATGAGAGTTGCAAAACTGGCTATCAATCAGGGAATGGAGGTAAGGATCTGTACTTTCCGTGAGAGTAGGTTGGAAGTCAGGTTGGCAACAGTTGTACTGTGGTAAAATTCTTTTTCTAGAGCTGTTTTTAGTTGTCATTGTGTAGTCTTTCAAAGTCTATTTGGTCAAAACTTTCTAAAGAATGAGAATGAAATGTAATTTTTTTATATCTCAGACTCCTGAGATGCTGATTTCTGTAATAAGGCTTAGTAACCTCAGGAGTGCCCTCTGCTAATTAAGTAGAAAGTAAACATAAACTACTATGAAGAAATTGTGTTTCAAATCTCAGGTGGGAAAATGATCAAAGTCATACTCCGTCAAGTCTGTCAAAGCTCTCAGTGTTTAGTAACTAGTAAAGTTAAAAGGCTAAAGGGCCTATTATTGGTTAGCATTAAAATTGTACCTGGAGCCTGATTTCGTGTTTAATTCTGATTGCCACTCCATTTTGTACACTATTGACCTAGCTCTAAAGCACATTTAAAATCCCGTCTGGACATGTGTTTTGCTGTAGGTGTACAGATCCTAAGACTGAGTTCAGCAAGTCTGTTCATATTTAAAGTTAGGCTCTGCAACAGTACACCTTGTAGCTCAGTCTGGTGCAGAGAAAGGGCATCACACCATGTGTAGCATCTGAATCCAAGAAGATGAATGTGTCCTTTTTTCTTAAAAGTCATGAAAGCCACTAGTGATATAATTGAGTTCAGCAAAGTGTGACACAAGTAAGTGGTGGCCTGAGAACCAAACTCAGATGCCGTTGCGCGAAGAGTATGTTTGTTAGGTTTCCACAGCAAATAATGGTGGAGTTCAAGATTCATTTCAATACCCAAGATTCAAAATGCTACAGGCTATGTTATCTGGCTACTAGATATAGTGGATTGAAAGGTCAAAATAATGGTGTTTATAGAATTAGGGATGATAGGGTTAGATGGACTCTGAATGATCATCTCTAGTTCAGTCTTGAGGCCCAAGACAAAAATCTACTGTATCAAAACCAATCAAGCCAAACTGTCATCCAAGCTGTTGTTACAAAACTTCCATGGCACAGATTTTATAACTTACCCTATAGCTTATCTCCCCTTGAAAAGTGCTTGTGATGCATAGTCATAGTCCTTCCAGTGGTCAAGTGGAGAGCTAGTGAATCCTGCAGCATCTGGTGCTTAAGACAGATGGAGAAATGGTCAGGGCAAAAATCAGCCTTTTGAAACTGTTCAGGGCGGCTCACAAAGAAGCTAAATGTATTAAAAATAGATGATAATGATGCAGGATAGACATTGGCCTCTTTTTTTTTTTTCTATTTTAAATCCTTTTAAACTTGAATTTGTGTTTATTTTGTGGCATGGTATCCTGTTCTTGTATGACATTTTAAGATCCATTGTTTCAGAAAAATTTTTAAATAATCATGCAGTTCATCTTTTCCCCTGTAGTAAATGAAATCATTATAAATGTGCAGGTAGCTAATGGTTTTTACCTAACCAGATGAGTCGTAGTAAAGAGCAGACATTTTTTGAGTATATTGCATGCTAATCGTATTACCAAATCAGGATTCTGTTACAGAAATACTAACCACTCTCACCATATGTTAGTGTAGCATTTCTATGTTAAAGCAGTGTAGAAGAACTTTGCGGAAGTATTTTAGTATGTGGCATATAGAAACACAGTATTTCTGTTAGCTGTGAGGAAATAATATATAAGAAATTAAAAAAAAAATCTTTTAAAAACCATTGTATTCTTTTCCTCAGGTCGACTTAGTAACAGGTTTAGCAATTGAAGAAGCTTGTTATGCTCAGGTATGTAAATATGACTACATGAGAAAAACAGAAAACGGGCTTTGTTGGTGCCTGTTATGAAACACGTGGAAATTCAACTAGAAATTGCTCTATAATTTCTTCTGCAAACTTTCTGGCATTTTATTTAAACCTTCCATCTACTTGGTCTGATTTTGTAAGGAATTTAAGGAAGGAGGTGTAGTTCAGGACAATAACATGTCCCTACCAATACTTTTAGGGTGAAGGTAGTGAAGCAGTATCAGCCATACACCCAGCCAGTTGTACACTACCATGCCAGTCCAAGGACTGCCTTGCTTTTGCTTTGTTTTGGTTTAACATGAAATAACACAAAGGACACTTCACTAAGATGTGCCACTAATGGCATATGTGCTAACCAATAAAAAATTGAGACAAAACTCTTTGCCAGCAAAACATGGGAATGATGTGTTTGAGATTGTCTGTTCTTGGACTTTGAGACAAGTTTTTTATGATGGAAATAGAAGCATCAGCATTATATGCTTATCTAAGACATGTGGTAATCAGATTAATAACCTACTTCCCTCCCAAAACCCGAAATGACCCCAACCCAGGAAACCCAAACCATGCAATCCTCCCACCCCCAAAAAAACCTCAAAAACAAACCCTAGAGAATTTCTTACACTCATCTGTTTGGAGAAAAGGTGCTCCTTCTCCACCCAAATTGTGTATCAACCTTATGTCATGCCCTTGAAGTGTCTGATACATTCCTGTATCTGACTGGATAGTTTTAATTTTTCTGTTGTGTTACAATTTTTCTGATGCATCTTGGATACATTGAAGAACTAGGATTTGTATCCAAATACTTTCCTTGGTATTGTTTTTGGTGTCAATAATGACTTGTTACTCTGCTAATTGCAGACTATTCCAACAAAAGATAGAATTGAAGGCCTTCTTGCATTTAAGGAGAAGAGACTTCCTCGCTACAAGGGAGAATAAAAGAATCTGATGCCTTTAAAATATAGGGGGATAAAAGTACTTCTATGAGGACCATTAAGGTGCACTTTGCATCCGCACCTGGAATATCACAATCACCAAAGTAACAGCAAATCATACAGATGTTACAACATTTTGAATGTGTCCATACTTGTTCGAAGCCGAGATAGAAATGTGTGTCAGCTCATGCTCATTACAGTTTCTGATGGTTGATCTGTGTATTGGTGAAGTCACAGGTTCATGCAGCATTTTTAAAATTTCACACGTATGAAACATACCATTCCACAATTTAAAAAGCTCTGTAAATTCTTTACATAGACAAAATGTATCTGTGATGTTAAGCATAAATCTGCTGTATCATTTTATCGAAACAAAAGCAACTACTGAACACCAAAAATAAGAAATTGTACCAAATATGCATTTAAATGATTCTGTATATCACTAAAAATTTTATTTGAGTATTCTACTGGAATATCTATATTATTAATAAAGCTAGGGGAAATGAAAAGGATTATCATTTAGAAAATGTTAAGCTTTGTTACTATTAACTTACACTATTCTAAGCAAAATGAAATTCACTTTAGCACTTAGTGGTGTCCTTTTGATAAAGTTGTTGCCATTATATTCATTTAATTGTATTAAATGAAGACATTTTCGAGGCCAGCCTTTAATTATACATTCTTGTATGTTAAACTGCCTTTGTCTTGCATTTTTCCAACATATCATCTGATCAGCACTGTCGGCTGTGAAGGAGCTTTATTTCACTTGCCCCAGTTATTTTAAATTTTTGATGATTGTATTAAAGATGGTTGTGCAGGGATATGACTAATGTGCTGTAACAGAACCTAGAATTATCTTAATCTCCAGAATATTCCTTTTTCAAGTTTTATGAATGTATATTTGTATACAACAGGGATGTTATTGAAAGGTTCTTTATCTTGTGGTGGCCTCAGAGTTCTTTTCGTACATTGAAAGAGAAATGCACTAGGTTACAAGATAACTTATGATTCATACCGTGTATTTGCAGTGGACACAGCATATACAGCAAATGTCTGGAAATAACCTCGTAGAAAGTATTTTTGTTAATTTGACTGGAAAATAAACATGGCTTAGCTGTCCAAGGCTGTCTTTTTATATGAAAACTAATTTATTCATGCTGGGTTACCACTGGCTCATGAAACTTGTGCATGCTTTGCTGTTTCTGCAGCATTAGCTGTGGTCACTGTCCATATCTATGATGATAAAGCATCTCATCAACATGAAATGACAAGAACTCATTTAAATTCATATTTAGACATATCATTACATGTGAATTGATTATAACTGGTAGAGCTCACACTTTGTTGACTGGTAAACTTGCTGAGTCAATCATTTCTTGCACAATAATTTGCAAATAAAGTACTGGTACTTGTTTTGATAGTCATATAAAGCCTAGAGGGTCATTTTCTCATGTTTTTGAAATGCTAACATGTCATTTTCATTTTTACTGACTAGGAAATAATTATGTTAATAGGAAAAAAATGTTAAGTGTATGCTGATGGGTTTATGTTGCAAAACTTTGATATACAGTCTGGTTATTGAGCTGCTTCTTTTTCTACCAAGCACTGATTAAGTAGTTTCTATGAATGTCTATTTAAAAACATCTAATAACTTTAAATACTGTGGCATATGACCGTGTAGATTCATGCCTTCAACTAGTAGTTTTGATCTCAGAAAATAATTTCGCTGTCACAGTGGTCTCTGCATTCCTTTCCTCAGAAAAAGATAGTGTCATATCATAGCAATTTGAATTCCTTCTTTGAAGTCAACAGTTTGAATATTATTACAAAGTGAGTATCAATAGGACAAGTTTTAAAGGTACTTTGGAGTGATGCTGAAGTAGTTCTGGAGGAACAATATTTTAGCAAAAAATGTGTTAATCACTTACTGTCTCGTTTATTAAGTGACGTGTTATGATGGCTGCAGTGCTCATAATTAATAGCAGTTTAGAACTCTGCTTCCACAAGAGGGTTACTTGTAACAGAAATGCTCGTATAAAGGCTAACTTTTCCTTATGAAAGGTATAAAGTGGCAAATCCTCCGTCAAGCACTTAGGCACAACTCTTTCAGTTCCTGGTAAAGCCGTGCTTTTCTCCACAATACCTCATGGATGGGTGAGCCCTGGTCTCCACTGGTTTTCTGAAAGTTTATCTCATGGTCCCTACACATAAGCGGCTTTTTCTTCTGTTCCTGCTGAGCTCAAGTGGATAGTGAATTCTTCTGCACCCCACTGAGGTGGATATTGAAAAGTTATAACACAGGTAGGTCCATTACCTTCAGCTGGTAACTTCTCAGCATTTGTATGTTCAACTTACTAAATTGCTTAGAGATTCTCAGTTTCATGCAGAAATTGATGTGTGACTTTATATAACACATATAATTTTAGCGTTTAATAGAGCAAACTGTTTATATTTTCATCATTACTGAAGTAACTCACATTCTTAGTAGTTTTACTAAATTTCTGGATAAAGTTTTCATGCTTTTCTGCATGGCTCTCATCAGTTCAATGCTTTTGAGTAGCTCACCTGTAATGAAAAAAAGGTGTGTTTTATTTATTCTAACGTTATGTATTGTAACGTTATGTACTATGATACAGTTAAGTGCTCTTGGTGATGTTTTCTATGGAACCTTTTTATGACATTTGCAGTCATTGGTGCCCAATTATTGTTGAAATTCTGTCACTCTGTGTGAAATTAGTCATAGTCCTACATCAGGGTTCATATCAATGCTATTCTAGAACTGCTAGTAAACATCAGGATGTATCATTCTCAGCTGCTTCGTATTTTACTCAGTCATTGCTCTTTAATGCATTTAATCATAGTCACATTTGATGAAGAGGTCAACACAGGAGAGGGCAGAATATCATGCTACTTGGAATCTGGTTTTGGGAGACTTAGGGAGTAAAGTAAGGGCTTTTGGCACTAGTGTCCTTCACATACGAAACCCAGCTCATAGATGCAAAGTGAAAAGAGTAGTTGAAATCTTAATTTATCACTGTCTCTACTTACTCCTTTTTCATGAAAGAAAATCCTTGAACTGGTGTCTGCTGAGATTAGAGAGGGGATTTATTTACAATTTTAAAAAATGTACTTAAAAAAAATCATTGTTCATTTGAGTGGTATGCATTGAATAAGAGGTGCTTTCATGTCTCATTTGTGGAATGTTCTTGAACCTAATGACACTGCTGAAAAGCTGTAGGGCTTCAATGTCTTCTGAGGCTGATACAGTCTGTGTACTTGAGGTGTGATAAAATTCACGATGATGTGGTTAAGATGTTCTTTTTCTGTACACTTTTAGAAAGAGATCTAGCTCCAAAAATGAGAACAAAAATCGCAAGCAGATAAACCAAAAGAAGAATTATTTTCAGCTAAAGGTAATAAAATTTATCTTGTCTACTTTGTGGGATTACAATGACTTTTTTTTCTG
This sequence comes from Eulacestoma nigropectus, assembly GCA_013397775.1. Taxonomy (NCBI): domain Eukaryota; kingdom Metazoa; phylum Chordata; class Aves; order Passeriformes; genus Eulacestoma; species Eulacestoma nigropectus. Next base: position 735,885 of record VZTE01004974.1, on the reverse strand, counting down.
TTTGTGCCTTTTTTTTCTGTTGGCTTTTCTTTCCTCCAAGTCTCAGACATGAATGTGGAGGGAATGCTTCTAAAAATTTGTATGGGTTGTTTTCACTTTAAGAACATTGGTATTTTATAAGCAAAGTTAGTAGAATTTAAAAAATTTTCCTGAAAAGTCTTTGAAAGATGTAATCAGAAATTACTGTGTTATCACTAAGGATTAGGTAGTATACCTTTTTTATTACAGATTTAAATCATGTTCCTTTTCAGCCTTGGAACAGAGTTGAATAGAAGTTTCTGTAGTTACACAGAATGTGCTGTGTTTGCACAATGTGTTCATTATGCTTTATAATATATGTGTGTATACTGGCATGTCATATGCATGCATATGTATGTGTATGTGCATATATATGTGAGTACATGTAAATAAAATTACTGTCAGGCAAGAACAAATCGATCCCTCAGGATGTGATACTACTATTCTGCTTCAGGAAGTTTTGAATTCGTTTGTGCAAAAGCACAACCAGCAAAACAGTGGACTCCACACAGCACATACCATGACTGCTACAAGTAGGCATACTCACCATGTGTTCTGTATCACAGAAACTCTGCTGCAGAAGCAGTAGGCAAGTAGTGAGGGTATGCACGTGTGTTACCATATATCTGGTCGTGTACCTATGGTAGTTCATGGCTAGAATAAATGTAGTAGAAGTCAAAGTGAGTTCTTAAGTTTCAACAAAGGTGTGGCATCCAGATAGCACATTCCTCCCAGTCCTATAATTTCATTTGCTCTTGCAGTTTGGAGAGGCCTGCAGCAATCATGAGCAGCTCATTAATCAGCCACTGTCATAGATTATAAGATCAGTGTCTACCCCCTTTAAATAAGTCTAGACTTAGATTTCATCTTCAGCTTTTATCTAGTAGATAATTCTTCCAAGGACATTCATTCACATGGGAAGAAAATACGAAGTATGCTAGAAGAATTTATTACGGAGGGTGTGAACATTCTGTGTCAAAGCTAACTCCTATTGCAATACTTGAGTTCAAAATAGTACATTAACCCTCTAAGGCAAAGTCTGTACATGTATGTTATAAACTCTTCAAAGTTCTGGCTAGTGAGTACTATCCTTTGATTATAATTTCTGAAGCGTATGCTAATAAAGCTTTTGTAACATTAAAGAGCTGAGAATATGATGCAGTTTTCTTGTTGCATAATATAACCACTTTCAGAAGAACATGGAAAGTTTGTTATTTTTGTAAGGAACTTATACATCAAATTGTTGCTTCTTTATTCTGGCAACTGCTAATTGATTTAACATTTTCCCTTAAGCATAAGGGACTTTGTGATATCATCTTTGGCTCAATTCTTTTTAGTATGTTAAAAATTCTGATGCCAGTTGTACAAAATTTTTTTAAAATGTGTCTCTTCCATGCAGCTTAGAAAGACAAAGTTAAAAAACACAATTGTCAGGATAGAGTTGTTAAAGTTGTGTTTTCATGACATATGAAAACATTATTATTATTATGTTAATAATGCATCTGTAGGCTTGTGTGGAAGGTTTGACTCTGCATCTTTTGTGTAATAAGTCTTTACTGCTGGGACAGTTGTCTGCAAAGCTGAAGTATTTTTGTAAATGCATGTGAGTATCCCCAGCTAGTGACCCCTCAGGGTGTGTGGTTCGTGTTGTCTTGTAGTTAACATCTTTTGGCCACCTCGTCCAAGTAGGGGTGAAAGGAGAAGAGAGCCAGGGAGCACGCTTCTAAGAAGCAGTGGGTCTTGGAAGAGTGTATATGAAAGAGGTTTAGTAGGGTGGGTTCAGGCTGCATTCTTAAGTCACAGTTTATTTCAATACAGTCATTTCTGGTATCTTCATGAGCAGCTCCACAAAGTAGATCTTTCTGACTTGGTTGGTTACAGCACCTGAGTTCTGTACTCAAAAGACTAGTAGAGATTGTAACCTCCAAACTTGATTCCTAGAGTGTCTGTATAACATATGAAAGGAAGCAGGAGCCACAAAAATGGTATAACAAGAAGGATTCTGTCCAAGTTACTAGTTTGTAAATGAACACTTGGACATGGGTTTTTTCCACTTTGGGTGCAATAAAATTCCTGTCTTCATTTTGGATTTTACAAATCTTATCTGACATCAGTCCTTTTTTGAAAAAGTGAAGAGGATATGCTATGGCCCTTCCATCTATATAACTGCTCAGTAGTTGAAGGACTCATGAAACACCAAAGCAACTCAGTTTCTGCTCTCTCCTTTCACTTAATTGTCCTGCCAAACTTTCCTACAGTAGTGACCTGTTCCCTGGATTCTCTGAAGTTACTCATGATGAAATTTCTCTACTTCAATTACTTGTTCTACAAGTTAATTTATTGGGATGTAGAGATAATGACATCTACCTAATAGTTTACAGAGGTAAGGCCTGTCTTGCAGTTCCTTCATGCAGCAAGTATCACATTGGTTTTATGATAGATGCTGTAGCAAGGATGAGAGACCTGCTCACTTTCCTCTCGTTTCCAGCATCTCCTTTGTACAGACTCCTGTCTGCTAAACAAGATGCTTAATGAGTCAGACTCGTTAGGTGTGAAAGATTTAATTCATGAATCCTAAAAGGCCTTGGATACAGCACTTTCTAAGTGCCGTTGCCTAATATCACTTCCTGCTGCAAAATCTCAGCAGGAATTTTGAGAATCTAAATTTTGGACAAGGATGCCTGTGTCTCTGTATAGAGATAGTTTTGTGATTGTGCTTCTAGTCTGCTTTACTCTTTAGGACTCTTAGTTAAGGTTGAAAATATTTCCTCAGTGTAAGCAAGGAATATCAGAAATCACTTTTCAGCCGTTGGTACCGTATCATAGATCACATGATGGAACTGAGTTGCTGTTAACAGGTGATAATAGTGGCTACCCCTGTCTGTACCAGCTCTCCAAAGTAGAAAAAACTGTCATCAGTGAGAGAGAAGGAAACACTGGCAAGTTAGAGGCAAGGTGATGTTGGAGCAACAGTAGCATAGCTACAGTTGGCTGTACTAAAAAAGTTGTATGAAGCTGGTTATTCCAGCTCAGTAGCATGATTCTGCCAACAGACACAAAGTAGCTGTGTACAGGATGAGCTTTTGATCCCAGTCTCTGCGTGTGTGTGTGTGTGTGTGTGTATGCATAGTATATAAAATATGTCCGTGTGTCCACTCTTCTTCCAGCACATAGTTTTAAGGTTAAGCATAGAAGCTTTTAAAGCATTGATTCAATTTTTAAAATAGTTCACTAAAACCACATCTCCACAGGTATGTGTGTTTAGAGTTACAAAAACATTTTGCTCTATACATGTTTTTATATTTCATATAATTACAGCATATTTATCTGTAGTATTTCGCAAGTATAGTTTTGTGTAATACTGGTAGGAGATTAAGTAATAGTTGCTTACTAGCACTATTGCACAAGAACATCAAATGTTATTATGATATTCTGAGATTTGAGGTACCAAGCATGCTTTTGGCTGCTTTGCTCCTGTGACCTTTATGCTCTTCTGGTTAATACAGCAGTCCTGTAATGATGCACATGTTTTCCTTTACACAAATGCCAGTAACCACTTGAGCAGGGCACTTGATTCCAGTTTTGATGGGCGGTGCCTATAATGGACAACGGTAGTGTATCCAAGCCAAGTTGGCTATCTTTGTGCTTTACAGTGCCAAAAACTTCAAAGCTTCTTCCTTTTAGAACTCTAAAGCAATACAAGTTTGTGTTTCTTCATATCGTCAAACTTAATTATTGGCAATAAGCAAATGCTGGCAGGAGCGGCATGTCACATGGCTCCATTTCTGCTTTAGAAAAGGTCAGCATATGGCATAAACACTTCGCTGTATTATGCAGCCTTGTACTCTGATCACATAACACATGCTTCAGAAAGCATTATGCAATGTTAGACTCACTGATTAATGACTGCTTGCACAAGAAGTTTTTCATTACCCCGAATGCTAGCATCCTGGGAATGATTAACTTTGTGACATAACTCTCATCACATAAATATGGAAGATTCAAACATAGCCTCAAAATAACGTGTTTCAGAAATAACTGAACACTTTCCTGCTTAGTACTGTGTACAGTATTTGATTAACAACTGCTTTAAACCTTCAGAGTTGAATAGAAAAGCCTATTTGTGAGAACTGAAAACAAGATTTATTTCTAGGTTTTAAAGTTTAACCCAAGAAGAATTTTTGCACACAGCAGCATCTCATTTGCAATGTTTTTCCTCTGCTTGTGTAAGTTTGAATTTCCTGAGAAAAATCTGTGCCAACTATTTTCAGTGTTCAGCCAGTGAGTTAAACAGAACAAGTCGAATCTAGCCCTTATTTAGACCAGCAACTGCATGTATGTAAAATGACTCAGTCCAGTGTGTTCAGTAGTACAGTACATACAGTTGTGTGCTTAAATCAGCAGAGTTATGGCACATTAAATTCACAATGATTGACGATGTTTCTTCAGGCAAAGTAGAAAAGCAGAATGTGGTCCTAAATGAAGCGTCTTACAAACTTACAGGCTGAACATTGCTACACATTCACATTTAACATTTTCATATTCTGTTGATTAATCATTCCATGTTCAAATTATGCAGATTCCTATGTTAAAAATCATCATGACAGTACATCACTCATATTATCGTCTTCAGGATTTACAGAAGAGGAAAAGCCTATAAAAAGAAATGTTCCTTACCATATTCCCTCACATAAGAAGATTCATCCCTGGTTTTGAAGTAATTGCTACAAGTTATCTATGTTTCAACAGCTTTATTAAGGAGAAAGTCAGTTTGCCTACTTGGAAATTCAAGATCAGTGTTCACAAGGAAATATCTATATTAAACTCCCACTTACTAATTTGCCTTTAAATGTCAGACTAAAAAAAAAAAGAAGACATCTGCTTTTTTATGTTTCTCTCTCCTGTAAGTAGTTCTGTTCATGAACTGCCACATTAAATAAAGCTACTTAAAGTCCTTGTAATAGGGGGGATGGTTTAGGATGTCACCACATTAATGCATGTGTGCCATTTCTTCAGAATTAATCTTCATTGATAAAAAAGTAGAGAAAGAAGGTAAACATTGACTTTCAGTATGTTCACTTTAGTTTTTGCCTTTTCCTGCATTCCAGCTCCTACAAGCAGTAGCAAAGGCTGAAGGAAATGGCTTCTGACTAAGCATTAGCTACCAGCGTGCCCTCATTATAGCTGAGGGCTCTTATTCTCGCCTAGCCTACGTGCAGAGCCAGCTACTCTTTCAGCTGTGATGACGAAATGCCATGCATTTCTTCCTGGAATAGTACGCAGATAAGAGGCCACTTGTTATGCTGAGGTTTCAGATGAACTCCACTAAGGGTTTCAAAACACTCTGTCACAATTATATCAGGTTTCTTTAGCAACCAATTCATTTCAGACACTTTTAAGATAAAAAGGGAAGAGATGTTAGTTTATTTTCCCTTGTGGTTTCACTATTTAAACTTTTACAGGATATGACTGGATAGTTTGTACACGGCCTGAATTTATTCATTTTAAAGAGAAATAGATCAAATTGGATCCGTTTCTCTCTTTAAATTCACATTATTTGTAGTCCTCTCTGTGTACCTATAACTTCAGAGAAGAAACGAAGTCTCATGTCTCTGATATGCTGCTAGAACGGTCCTGCTGTGCAAACTCAGTTGCTGAGTGCCTTGAACTTATTCTGGGTCTGGCAAAAGCCGAGAGTTTTGAGAACCTTGTAGCACAAAAGGTTAATCCTTTACCCTGGAGTTGGGTTCAGATTCTAGGACATGTGTGCAGAGTACAAGCCCAGTTGGCCTAAATGTTACTTAGCAGTGGTGGGAGAACCCAGTTTGTGAGATCATCTTGTAGCCTTGGCACTCATTTAGGTGATTCTGTGCACTAACAAAAGCAACTTTAGTGGAATCGAACAAATCACAAAAGTGCCCCAAGTGTAAAAGAAAGAGGAATCTATGAAGTGTTTGTTTCAAACCAAGTAATACCATTAGAACCAGCAATAACTGTATGCAACTGAAAAAAGGAATAAATTGTCTGGAATAAGCAATGGATCCTTTGCAGGTTAAATAGGTTTCTTTGCTCACCCATAGACTCTAATGAAACATTTAGAATCTGTGATATGCCCCGTTTCCATTGTATCTGAATACCACTTTAGATAGGTGTAGTCAGTAGGAGGGAGAGTCTTATGATGATAAATCTTGAGTAAATCGCAACCTAAATAAGTATTTAATATGAAAAAAACTAACCCAACCCAAAATGGCATCGGTCCTTATCACTTCCCTTGCAATTCTCAACATTCACTATCTCTCATTAACTAGGAACTAAAAGCTCAATTCAATTTCCTTTTAAGACAACAAAATTTTCTTTTTCCATTTACATAATGGAATTTGGATCAAGTCTTGCTTCTGTAATCTTATTCCTTTAATGCTTTTCAAATAAATGTGTAATTCCCAGTGAGATCACTAGGAATCTTGGCTATTCATAGTCTGTGCTTTCTTTTTTTCTGCAACTGTTCTTCAGTAAAGAAGGGTCCCCTTTGAAAATGTCCAAGGAACACTAAAGTTTTTTAAAACTCTCTGCTTCCCTTAATTACTTTTTATCTTCCCTTTCTTGCAAAAGCTCCTTTAGTTACTGACTCAGAAAAAAATAAGAACGAATTTCCCTCACAAATAAAATATTTCGTAATTGTTTACTAGAAATAGATGACTCTTACACATTACTTTGAAGAATTCCTGTCTGTGCCAAAGTGGGATATACCAACAAAGCATATGTTTCTCCATGATTTTTCTGCTCTTTTTTTGTCAAAAGGTTAGCTTAAATACTCTTGCTACAGTGGTCACTAGCAGGTTTTTAAATGTTAGACAATTCATTTCACAAAAATTCTGATCCACCAAGTATAAATATGAATTATGGACTTCTCCTTTTCTGAACTGCTGCTGTTGTCAACTTTGATTTTAAATAACTACAATAAGACAAACCTGTCAGAAATGGTACTTGTTAAATACTACTACTTCCAAAATGTCTTCATTTTATAAACTTGTTTGTTTATAATGACATCCTATGTGTCATTTGAAGTATCTTGCAGTGTCTTATCTCATTTTCTATTTTAGAAGATTTAGTCTTATTCTCTGAAAGAGACATTGTTTTTTTAATGGAATATTATGGGGAAAAGAAACCAAACCAAACTACCTTTCTTGAAAATGATACTAAAAAGATAAATGCTCTTCTGTGGTTCAAAACATGGAAATGTTTTAAATCGAAAGTACTGCAATTGAAAATATGTCATCTTTACTGAAGTCACAGAACTAGCAAACACCGTCCCACCAGCATACATACTAGTGAAACTGGTTTTCTCCTCCTCTTTGGCCTTTGCCACCTTCTGACCATTCTTCTATACAATCTCTGCTCCCAGTTCCCCAATATTCCCTGCTGAGGAGAGGGGATGTGTGCCACCTAAACTTGGGTATGTGCTGTTTGTGTCTGGAGCCCTCACAAAAAGTGTGATGACCAAGTTGCGGGAGTTTTAATTCAGGAAAGAAGTGGGACACGGACTTTAGCATGAGCCTTTTTTCTTTCATCAAACCACTTTTCATGGAAGACTAGTGGATCCTCCTTTTCCACCTTTTTTAAGCTCAGTTTACATTTGTAAGGTTCAAAAGGTACAAGGGTGAGGATTGACTGATACTGATGGTACCATGTTATTTTCTAAGGCTATTGATGCATGAGTAGAGCATAGGAGATAGGGGCTGGGTTTGGTCTTGTTGAGCAGTCAGTCATCCAAGCTGTCAGAGGCACAAATGCTGAGGATGGGCAAACTGCTGACAGGCTTCAGCCAGCTAACAAGTGTCCAGGTCCTGGGCCATTCACTGTTAGCCGGATCCAAACTAGCTGGATGCAAACAAGCTCAGATTTCTTTACATGCATTTGCAAATAATGCTAACATGCTAATTGCAGAATAGCTGTAGTGGGCATTAAAAAAAAAAAATAGAATCTTTCCCACCTCAACTAAATCAAAGTTAAAGAAAGAATTGAGGGGAGTCTTTATTGTGCTGTAAATATCAGAAGCTTTATTCTAAGTCATAAAAGCAATAGAACTTGCTAGTCAATTATTCATGACTAGAATGTAAACAGTTTATGCTGGTGATAACTGATAAATAGGTACAGTGAACACTTACAGGTGTGCTGTGGCCCTGCAGTATTGTTTGATGAAATAAATAATATTTACACATAATATGTAATTGTGACTTTCAGTCTTGCTGTGAAAGATCTAAGAGTTGAGGGTAGGCTTTTTATGCCTATTATCTGTTCTTCAGAGAATTATTTCATTTCAAGAAGCAGATGGTGATTTTTAAGCCCACTGCTATTTTGGTGTACTTTAAAAAAAGAAAAAAAGCCCTAAAAATAGATCTAAGTTACCATATCCAGCAAAAAAAACCCCCGTTGTCAGCTCTTTACTCTGCTGGGCTGAAAACAAATCTGTCAGCAATTTCTTTGGGTTAAAGTATCCGAGCTCTGTGGGGGAGCAATTTTTGTACGTTTCTGGTGGGTTTTGGTTTGGTTGGTTGGTGTTTTTTATTAAAGAAAGCACGTAAAGTGGTTTTGTAACAGAGTCCATTTAAAGCTTTACGTATCAAAAAATTTCCATCTGTTGTTATAAAAAACACTTTATCAAATTGATGAAACCTACATGCCAGTTAATGTTGTGGATCAACTGCATGAATTAGACTTTAAAGTTTGAATCAATCTGAAATCAACATCATCAGCTCTGCTGGAACAGACATTAAAAATCAGCCCATTTTCTGTAATTACCAAAATGAAAGTGAGAGTGACAGTTATTCATGCAGAAAAAAAAGCACTGGTAATGCATTTGAGTCAAATAGGGCTCTTATGTTTGCCTTATAATTTAACACATTTTTTGTATTAAAAGTGTGGTTTGACAAAGTTACTGAATGGGAAAGGAATAAGACTTTTGGATTCCCTGTGCACTTACAGGTTGACTGACATAACAAGAAACTGACAGTACAGTATTTTCAGAAGTATTTTCAGTATTAGTTGATTTTGGAGTAACTCTGGGCATAAGGATGAAATATAAGGGTTCAGGTAAAAGAATATGGTATCTGTTATCTCTATAGCACATGAATGTATTCTAAAATGATGGATGCAGAAAGCTGAACCAAAACCAGCTCTCTAAGGTAGGTATTTCAGTTTAGTGGTCTCAGTGCAAAATACTTTGTCTGGCAGCATTAATATGAGAGGTACAGCTCCTTAGAGTTAAATCCTGTGAAGTATTAAGAATTATTATTTTTTTGGAGATTGGCAAGATCAGTAATTCCCCAGATTAATACTTTATCTTACTAATTAGGTGCTGTGAATGCTCACTTCCTATCTGGAGGTGCTCAGATAGATGTAATCATGCTAGATAATCCCTGCTGACAGCATCAACTCCTTTCCATTGACTCCTGAGGAGGGTCCATAGTTTGGTCTTCATTCACACGTAAGTTACATGTTTACAGCAAGCAGTGTGGCACTTCTTGTCAGAGTTCAGCATATGCTCCATAGGAGACCTTCCTTCAGGGCCTCTGAACTTTACGTGCAATGTTCAGTTGGAAAAGCTGTCTCTCTGTAGGTCTATTACCAGTAATGTTGGCAGCTGTGGCACTGTGATGTGGAATCCATTGAGCTGGAAACCAAATTGACTGAAGCACTCCTGGAGAGAAGCTCTAGAGCACGCAAGCTGTCACATAAAGGGAAGGTGGGAGAGGAGCCTCTGATACACATTCTGTTGTAGTGCACTGAAGAGTACACCTACCTCCTGTGTGCTGAAGACCCTGAACTCTGCCCTGACCTATGGCTTCAGCTTTCAGATCCATCTCACAACGCCCAGCACTGAGTGTACAGTGCAGTATGAGATCCTACCTACAGGAGCCTGATGCTGCTTGCTACTAGGACAGGTAGACTGTACATGCATGACATCAGGAAAGTGTTCTAGTGTCATGGAAGTGCTGTAGATTACAGACCATTTCAAGGAATGGTCATACATGGTAAGGTATACATGTAAATACTCTGGTGTCAGTTTGTTGCTCTGTTTCAGATTTCTAACTCTGCAGTAATTGGTGTCACACACATCAGTTTGCTTATGCTGTAGAATCACATTGTGGCCTGACCTGAATCTGGCCCTGCACAGAAGCCTAAGTCTGGATGGGACAGACTATGAGTTAGAGGGGAAAAGGGAAACCACATGGGAACAGTCTAATTTCTTTTTAAAGTGGTGAACTAGTGAAAAATTGTTTTAAGGAAACCCTTTTCTACCTTTAAATCTTGCACAGGCTTGGCACTTTTTTACCCTAATTCTCATTGTCTCAGTATTATCTTCTAAGACTGATCCTGAACTGTCTTACCATCTTCCTTATCCCCCAAACATTGATATTTCTGTTGTCTTTCCCTGCAGTAACAAATTAATTCCCTTCTCACACCAACTCTTTGGTAAGTATTAAAAGCCTACCTTTCCTACACAGATTTGCTATCCCACAATCCTGAGATGAGAGAATCTGTGGGATGAGGGAAAGTGTGAAAAAATGCCTGATGCTGCCACGACAGGCATGTGATTTACTGTGATGCTTGTTCTGAGGCAACCAGCAGACTGATGCTTAACTCCCCTGAGGGTTAAGTTCCCTAGGCACAACCACATGGTCTGCGATGATTTTGAGATAAACTTTTGGTTATGCAGTCAGCCACTGTCTTTGTTGGAATTAAAGAAAGAGGAAGATGAAGTGTGAAACTGTTTTTCATGCGAATATTGTCACTCACGTCACCTTAACCCAATGATCTTAGAAGAAGGAAAGAAGTCACTAAACAAATAAATTGTTTTGTTCTTGGCAGTAGGATTTGCTTTGCAAACATGAACATTTGGCAAGTTTGTACATTTTACTCTTCAAGCTGATTTGAAAGCTGAGGAAAAGAATCAAAATCAAAGTTGAGGATATTGAATTGCCCTGTCCTAGCTGAAGTCAACAAGGTTTACATGTCTCAGCAGAAGAGAAGGCAGGAGTTCTACCTCCCTAAAAAAGAGGGACAAACACTGGGTTTTAAGGTTTACAAAGGGGTCTTCATTTGAAGAGAACAGGAAATGAGCAGAAATTGAACTACACAGACCTTATTGTACCTAGTACTTTTTATAAAAGGATGTAGACTGATGATGGATGTGTTGTTTTGTGTGTTTATCTGTTTGTATCTTTATAAGCACAAGGATATGTAAATGCTTTTCAACAGCTCCAAGTCTCCAGCATCTGTCAGTATCTCCAGGTGCATGTAAGTCATCTGAATCCTACAGCCTTAATTGCATAACACAGACATATTACAAAATATTACCACACCAAGATCATTTACATGATTTCATAACAGAAAGAAATACTATTACAGAACATTTTTACCCTTAAGGGAAAACTGCTAATTATTTAAAACATTGTCTTTATGTGTGTTTGTATTTGTTGTGTAGGGGTATATGAACCTTATTATGGAAAAACGCAGGGGTGGATTAAAGCAGGATCTGTGGGATACAGCCCCAAGGTCAGTGAAATTTCAACAGACAAGAATGTCAGAAGCTATGCAGGAAGTACCAGCGTGGTTGATTATAATAAGCTTATTGGGCTGATGTTGACCATTTAAGTCAAGGGGAAAGCAGCTCTTTTGAAGGGAAAGCACCTGTGTGAAAGATTGTTATAGGCGTGGTCAGAGGACTTTGGTGAACAGCAGATATTTGGGTCTCCATGTGGAGTCCAGACACTGCTGTTAAACGTCTGCATTCTCTAGACTGCAAATGGATTGCTGGCTTCTGATACAAATTAATTCAGTTACCTGTCTCCTCTGTTCAAATCCATATTTGTTTCTTGCTGTAAGGCAAGATTACGATTACTTGGCTCCTGCCTATGCCTTTCCATGCTGGAGATTTTTTCAGGGTATAAATTTCGGTGGGGTTTTTTTTTTTCATGACTGGTGAGAAGAAGACATATGTTTTTGTTCCTGCTCATATGATTGCTTCCATACTTCATTTAGTGACCAAAATGGAGAAGTCTCCACCCTCAGGTGGGTGTCCCAGTTTCCTGCCCACATAGGTTCATTTTTTTCCACATGTGTTCATGCATATCCTGCATCTCTACCAGTAATTTGCTGGTCAGTAGTGCAATTGCAGTGGTTTTGAAGATTCGGCCCTCCAGGCTAAGGCACCACTCAGGATGCTTTCCTGTAAGATGAAGACCTGTAGCTCTTCAGGAAAAGAGGCGGTAACTTATGATTGTCCCATATCCAGAGTAAAACCCATCACTTGCAGCTGTGCTGAAAAAGAAAGTGAAGAAAGTGGTGGCTATTATTTTTTCACATCAGCCTGACCCAATGAGTGGAGTAGATGTACGCTGATGTATGGCAGACTCAACCTCTTCAGGGGTTGACAGGAGGAACACCTGGTTTCTGTGTTTTAAGACAAGGGCTTGGGCATGAATGAGGTGTTTAATCAGCTTGATCAAGAGAGTTTTTAAGTTATTCTGGAGTGCAAAATACAGCACAGTCCTGTAAAGGTTCAGGTGCTTTCATGGACAGACTAGGACTGAGCATTTTGGGTTTTTTAGTTCTTAGGATTGTGATGTGGATGCATAGTTCTTTTGTTGTCTCTGAGAGTCAGAATTTGCTTGAGCTTAGGATTTGCAAAATACTGGGTTTTATACACACTTAGGCCTGATTCTTTTATAGAATATATTGGGCTTATTTCTTGGTATCCTGGCTTCCCAGAGAAGTGGTCACAGTACCAAGCCTGTCTGAGTTCAAGAAAATTTTGGACAACACTTTCAGGCACATGGTGTGATTTATTCTTGGGGTGTCCTACACAGGGCCAGGAGTTAGACTCGATGATCCTAATGGATCCCTTCCAACTCAGCTTATTTTATGATTCTATGATCCTAATGGGATGAAATATGAAACACGAAAGACTATCTGCAAAGTGCAAGGAACTCTGCAAGACGACGACAGTGATGACTGGTGTAGCGGTCGGAGATGCAGCACATTGTGGCAATGGACTCCCGAGATTTTTAAGTTAAAATATGCATCTGGTCTGAAAAATAGTTTTTCAGAGTGCCTTTTAGGGCTTTTTATTCTTCTCTCCAGAATTCTAGATTAATACAATGAAACTAAAAAATAAAACCCAGAAAAACCAAACCAAAAAACCCCCAGAAACCCTACAAGTGGTACTTGGGATCTTCTATCCCTGTATCCTCCTTGGGACCCTTTATCCTCTGCCATTCTTGGGACCTGTCCCTTTCATGGAACACCAGCAGTAGGGAGTGTTCTCAGAGGACAAACCAGGCTCTGGATGACAGACAAGAGGATACTATCCGCAATCTCCTTTTCATAGTTCCACTGCCTTAAATTCTCATCTGCTGAGCTGGAACGGGGGAGTTAGCTTGATGGAATGGAAACTTCACTGTTAGTTGGAGGAATTCCCCTAACAGGTCAGGAAGCCCCTTCTTGGTCAGGTGTCGTAAGGCGACTTGGGAGCAAGTGTGTGCTCTGCTGCCATCTTTCTCCTCCAGCTGAACTCTGTCTGTTGAGAAAGCGGTCTTTATAGTATGTAGATTCAGCCTAGAGCTTAACAGGTGGCACTAGCAATCAGGATACACAAGATGTTTCTGAGCTTGCTGTTGCATTGCATATGCAAAAAAGACTGATACTTCACCCTGGGATGACAGGGCTTAATTCCTGTATGCCATCTCGAGACTTTCTAATGCAAAGAAAAGTAGTAAGTACTGCTTTTGCAGGGCAGTGCAGGGCAATAGTTTGTGCTTGTGCTCATTCACCTGTTTCCACATAACGCAGGCTTCTTGTGAAACACATCAGAAGATGTTATTAGAGAAGTGCACAGCTAAAAGTTCTGCATGATTTTGTGGCAGCTAGCATCATCCAAATATTTTCCACACCTGATTTCCCATTTCTTCCTGCAACTCCTTCCAGGTGCCCCCACATCTCAGCTACTTGTAAGACAATATTTGACTGACCATCCACTCGGAAGACAGGGGGCTTCCATCTGTTTGACCATGCAGGACAGATTTTCACTTGGTAGAGGTGGATCAAAGTTGTAACTTGGTGTACCATGTCTGTACCTGTTTGTCTTTCAAGCCTGGTATATCACATCCTTCATCACTTAACCTAAACACAAGCATACCCCTGCAGATAGGAGAGAGAACAAAACTACAGGACTGGTCAGGTTACCCAAAGCTACTAACAGAATAAGTCTTTATAAAGAACTTGCAATTGCAACTGCAGCTGGTAGTCAGCTGGACTTAATTTGTGAGTGATTGAAGGGAGCTAGAGATGCAGCAGCTGAGAGGGGTCTTGCTTATATAGCACATATGATGTACCAGCACATGCCCAGTTCATTACCATTTCTCTGAGTAGGCTTCCCTTACAGTATTCTTTGAACTGACTTGTAGGGCTGCACTTGTCAACTATTTCAGTAATCAGATAGATGATGCCTTTTCATACAATTGTTTATATTATCAAAGCTTTCATCCTTGAAATGAGAATAAAATAATTGTGTATATTAAAAAATGTCACATAATACGCCAGCTGTCTGTGGGGCAGTGAATATATGCCTGTGTCTATTTAATAGCTGTAAAGTCAGAATTCACACAAACTATTGCTCTTCTTTTGTTATCCAAACAAAATAATAATAGTTTGTTATCTTCTTTTTGTTATCCTTTTATATTGGAATTATGATGAACTCACAGCTAAAGTTTACCCCTTAGATTATAAGAAGGGTCAGAATAGTTCTTGTGCCAGTTTGTAGCTGTATGCTGCTAGACTTCTATTACAGGCTTAGAGTAGCAGAGCAAAAAATAGACCCATCTGTGCTTATATGTTAAGCAAACACTCTGTTTCACATCAAATTTTTACTAAACCATAGATGAGTTCTCTGTTGGCATTGTTCCTCCAGTTGCAGCCTCTCTGCACAACTCACGAATGCCACAAGCAGCTTTAGGTGGTATGGCATGGCTTAAGCTGCAAGCAGTACTCTGAAGAAGAGTATCCTGTGCAGTGCACTTGGGTGCTTGGGTACATGGGTCTCATTTATACCTCTTCCTCTTAGATAAAGGGTCTGTTTAAACAGTATAAATGCTCTGTGGGACACAGTGTTTGATAGTTTTAGTAGATATCAGTGGCTTTAATATCTGGAATGGCATAATTAACATTAAAAATTAAGCATACTTTAAATTTAGCACTAAAATTTTCAAAAGAACTGGCACAAGCATTCTTCAGATGTGCACTGAATGTGTAACTGAGGTGATGATTACAGGAAGGAGTGATGTGTAAATCTGTGAAATACACATGCAAAACATACTACATTTATGTGCTTAGTATGTCTCTGTTACATATAGAAATTAATATGTAATTAATGTAGTCACATATATACCTGTGTGCTTATCATACCCTCATGCATGCAGCATACTTAAATGTTTTTTATGAAAAGAAGATAGCCTCTGTATCTGACTTTTCAATTCTCGTTAGGACCAGGAAGTGAATTTGGATATCATATGTGACACGTCTAGTATAATTGCTGAGCCAAACACCTTCCATTATCACCAAGGCTGGCAGCACCCGAGTCATTCTAGCTTTGAAAAGCAGCTCTGCCAGTGTGGCACAGCCCTGCCTCTGGGGCTGGAAGAACAGTTTAATTCCCATCATTATCCTTTTGGGCTTGTCTGCTCAAGAAGGGTGCCCAGCAGTGATGCTTTTCGGTCAGGAATTGATTTACCTCATTTGGCTGGATTGGAACAGCAGAGAGCACATTGTGTGTGTGAGTTACTAGGTTCCAGTTATCGGGCTTCACTTAGGCTGACATTTCTTAGGGCTAGAGTGTCTGTCTTCTGAATTGGGCCAATCATTTAACATTTAGCGTTTGTAATTGTGATGTCAGCTCGTTTTTACTCGAATTACAGCCTCAGCAAAACCCCAGTGCATAATCTGGAAGCTGGACTGTCGTTTTCAGAGAAAGCATGCTTTTGTCCATGGTAAATACGTAATACAAAATTTTTGAGTTGTTTTCAGTTTCCTTTTTCAGTCATCATTGCTTCTTTGCACTCACATAGTCTCAAAATGAGTAAAATGATACTCCTGTTCTTTATCCTCCTGCTCAGAAGGAAGGAAGATCAGGAAGTTGGAAAGAACTGGTGAAGAACACAGGGAAAAAATCCCTACCTTTGCCTTGAATCAGTGGCATAACGATCTGGTTTGAATTCATAGATTCTTGCTTGTCCTTAAAAATAGAACCTGGGTGTAGTGGTGGTGGTACGTTCTGGAAGTAGAGTCTGTACTTCCTAAAAATAAAGTTAATTTATCAGTGTAAGCACTACGGAGTACCAGCATGTAATCTTCTCCATCTCCAGTGGAATTTAGAACTCCTTGTCATTGGTCAGGGTGAAGTTGTGAAACCCAAGTAGATATTTTTAGCAGATTTCAGTAAAATAGATTCTTGTAAAACTGAATTTTGCCCTGCCTGACCGGGCATTTTGTCTTTGTCCTCTGTCATGTTGTTTGAAAGACAGAATGCAGGAAATAAGCTGGTTTGGTTATTTGCAACACTATTGAAAGACAAAAGTTGAATGGAAGTCCAAATACACTGAAATAGTATTAATTGTACATGCGCAATATTCTGGCTTGTGTTAGTCATTCAAAATGTTTCCTTCTCTGAAAAAGCTAACACGGAAAAATTTGCATTATACAAAACCTTATGCATGATTTGACTCTATGTGACTTGACAAACTGTGGAAATAAAGTTAACCACCCACTTGGTAGGACTGGAACTTTCTTCTGGTTTGTTTTATTCCTCAGAATTAAAAAGCATCTTACGATCTGAAAGCTAATTTATATTACTTCTGGCAGGACAAAATGAGTAGAGTTAGGATTAGAGGATAGGTCTTAGATTTGTGTCACATTATTTCTTTCAGCTCCTCCTTGTGTCTTTGTCAACCAAGTATTGTTCCTATCAGTCAAGCTGGATTTATCTGTGATTATGCACTTAAGTTCCAGTAATACAAAGATTTTTGTTTGTTTGTTCTAGCTGACAAAATTATATAATTTCTGGACCTGGTCTGTGTGGCACAGTATCCTAAATGATCCATGCAAAACTCTGCATTGCAGTGCTAGAAGTTTCTGATACCCGCAGTAACTTGCTTAAAGCATGTTAAAGCAGTCAGCAGCACAAATTGTCCTTCATCTGGTTCCCCAGAATGGAATATTTTGCAGTGGTTTTGTTACTGAAATGTATTTCATCAGGGTTTTACTGATAGACCTTTAGCAAGACACTGTCCTGGTGTTGCTGCTGCCTAGCATGGTGTACTGCCTCCAGCTCAACCTGACCCTGCACTGACTCAAAGTGTCTTGAAGTGGAAGGCAGAGCCATTCAGCAGCTGACACTGGGTGGTACCTGGGAGTCTTTTCTGAAACTAAACCTAGGTTAATTTTCAGTTTTGAAGGACATTGCTCTCTAGCACCAGAAACATTTTGGGAACAGTGGAGACCATGAATGTTGTTGTTCTTGGCCTTCCTCGTGTTAAGTGAGATTAACTTGAAGGTAGGGGAACTGCTGATTCTGCCTTAGGCTGTCTTCCAGAGCAGACAGAACTAGTTCCTGAATGCTGTCTCTGTGGCTGAAGCAGTAGTGCAGGCAGATTTCTGGGTTACCAGTGTGCTGGAAACCTATACTTCAAAGCTGATGTACTGGCAACAGTTTAAAACTGAAGTCTGGTCATCCGTGAGCTCTCTGAAAATCAGGAGTGCTTTGATTGCTCTCGTGACAGAGAGCAAGATTTTTTTCTTTTTTTTATTGCCAACTCTGTAGTTCAAAAAATCAATTATTTTCTTCAAATAGAAACTCTTAATTTACCACAACACAGAAAAATGGTATTTTTCTAAAGATATCTTACAAAACCATTGAGCTGTGGCTTGTGGCCTTAAAGTATAGGCTTTTATTTCCTCTAAATATACTCTGTTCTGTTTTCTATGTGTCTGTCATGTTGAATAAGTAACAGGCAGTGGGCACAGAACCAGGACTCGTGTCCCATGCATCATGTAAAACAAAACAGGCAGCTCTTTCAATTGTCAGGCTAGGATGCCATCAGGGGCTTCTTCTGCAGTCACAGAGCTGGAATGGAGGTGCTGTAATCCTGAGCTAGAGCTGCAGCTTCTAACACAATATGTGCTAAGAGTTTTCTTCCTACGTATTATATGTACTATTCTAGTGCCTGCTTGGTATCCTCTGTAAAGCAGCCTCACCTTTAAAATTTCTCCTTACCCTGCCTCAGGTTCCTCCTGAGCCATCCCGCAGTCTTCCTCCTCTGTTCCCTTCTTTGCTGTCCTTTACCAGTGCAGCATTCCCTCCCATCATGTCCAGGGTCCTCCTGGTCTGCCTGCCCTGGTGCTACAGCTCTGCTGAGTGTTGGTATAGGCACGGGTATGCTCGGGTCTGCCACCTGCCCTTTCTCTGAGCAGTGCTTCAGCCTCTGTGCAGTCACACAGACTTGACATCGAGACATGGAGTGCTCCCTCAGCAAGTCTGCCAGTGACACTAAGCTGTGTGGTGCAGTCACATGGGAGGGAAGGGATGTCATCCACAGGGACCTGGACATTCTTCAGACCTGGGCGTGCCTGAACCTCATAACGTTTAACAAAGCAAAGTGCAAGGTCCTGTGTCTGGGTTGTGGCAATCCCAGACACAGCTACAGGTTGAGCGAAGTGATTGAGAGCAGCCCGGAGGAGAAGGACTTAGGGTGATGGTTGATGAAACCACAATCTGGACTGTATCAAAAGAGGTGTGACCAGCAGGTCAAGGGAGGTGATTCTTCCCTTCTGCTCTTGTGAGACCCAGCCTGGAGCACTGTGTGCAGTTCTGGTGCCCCCAAGATAAGAAGGACATGAAACTGTTGGAGCAAGTCCAGAGGAGGCCACAAAGTTGATAATGGGAATGGAGCACCTTCCCTATGAAGACAGGCTGAGGAAGTTGGGGCTGTTCACCCTGGAGAAGAGAAGGTTGCATGGAGACCTCATAGCAACATTCCAGTATCCGAAGTGGGCCTACAGGGAAGCTGGAGGGGAACTCTTCATCAGAACTGTAGTGACAGGACAAGGCGCAATGACTTCTAACTGACAGGGAACAGGTTTAGTTTAGGTATTAGGAGGAAAGTCTTAGCTGTGAGGGGGGTGAGACTCTAGAACAGGTTGTCCAGAGAAGCTGCAGATGCCCCATCCCTGGAAGTGTTCACAGCCAGGTTGGACAAGACTCTGAGCAACCTGGTCTAATGAGAAGCATCCCTGCTCATGTCAGAGAGGTTGGAACTAGATGTTAAGGTCCCTTCTAATCCAAGCCGTTCTATGATTCTATGACGTTCACGTGCTCATAGGAGCCAATGGCTAATCAATGGCATGCCCCACCTGTGTGCTATGTGTCTGTGTACTGTGTGTGAGAGACAGAGAGAGCACAGAATCCTGTAAGAGTAAGTTAGCTGACTGATATAATTTTCTAGCCTGGCATCTTCTCATCAGCAGTAGATTTGAGTAATTCACCAAAGTAATGCTTCTACTGCAATTAAAAGGATTATTTGCAAACGCACTCTTAGATTATTTTGGATCACACTTCTGAGAATACATTAGAAGATTCATTTCATGCTACACCTTCCTTAATTCACAGCTTATTTTATCAAAATGTTGTGGTCTATCTGTTCAAAAGCATGATTTGGCAGCTCTCAAGGTTGGTGTGTCTGAATCTACAATTGAACAGCTATTTCAGCTTTATGGGCTGATCAGCGATGCCTTGCATTTGGGACAGATAATGGTTATTGAACCCCTGAATAGTGACCTGTGTGCTCATGTCCCACCTCTGCCATTCATGCTGTCACCTGCTGATTCTGGCAGATAAGAAAATAACCTGCTCTTTTGCAAGAAAAATACATTTTGTACATGTCTAAAGAAACCAAGTCCTGTGATGTCAGGACTGACAACAATGGGTTGAATGTAATGGTTTAGAGGAAATTGTGCAAGATTTTTTTAAAAGATTAAATTCTTTTCAGGTTACATTAAAATTACCTACCTGTTGAAATGAAGAAGTACAGTTGATTATTTTCTTTTTAGCTTGTTCTTGCTAAGTACCTAGAGGGTAGTATTTCGGTGAGAGTTAACTGAATCCCTTTCAAAATGCAGCTGTTGATCTTTCCCTCTTTAAATTTCTTTTGCCTGAGAAGTGAATGCCACTTCTCAGATGTTTTCTGTTTTGATTCTTAAATACTCTGATAAATGTTAGGGTCTGTTAAGTTTCAACTTTCTATTTTTATCCGTTGGTAAACACTATACCAGATGTGGGTGTGAAGGACCCTGAGAAGCTGAGGGAGTTGTGCTTTTATTCAACAATTTTAGCTTTCATAACTGAGCATTTCAGCTCATTTTGTAAGGTTGTGTATGTGCTGTTTTGGGGTTTTTTAAGAGTTGAGAAAAACAGGCTTACGCAACTTAGTTTGCATAAGTGCAGTGAGTCATTCATATTTTATTTTTGCGTGCCTTTGTGTGTGTGTGTTGTATCGCTTTATATAACCTGTCTTTGAAAAAGTAGTACTGCGAATGCTAAGAATATGTTTCTCCTAGAAAACAAAAAAAGAAATACGCCTGTTAGGACGGTAGCTGCTTCTTGGTGACGTCTCCTCATAGATACTGTTCTTCAGGAGGGCACTTTGGTGATTCTTCTTCAGGCTGTGGTTCTCCAGTGGCAAAGTTTATAATGTGTAAAGAGAAGGCCAGGTAGCTCTATGCTTCCCTTTTTATGAGCAGAGCTGAGAGTAACTCCGCATAATAATGGTGGTTTTACACGTATATATGTATGTGTGTTTATCTATCTATTTATCTATCTATCTATCTGAGTTTCAAGGGTGCGTAGTCCTTTCAGCATACTGTAACTCTTGCTTCCTACCATCTAGGGAAGAGTGGAGCTTCCGCAACAGTGTACCTCTGTGCATTGCTGAAATAAATTTGAGGCTTAAATCCTTCACATAGCTATCAGACAGGCATCCTTCAATCAGGATTGCTTACAAAGAAGTCTTCTGGAAGGCTTCATCTTTTTTGACACTGCTTCTCTGCTCTTTATGATCGAGTGTGCTGTGAATGTCTGGCTACACAGAGTCTATTGTTTGGAATGCAGTTACAGGTATTAAGTGTCAGTACTCTTTAAGTGCTAGAATTGCTGTTTTATTTTATTTTGTGGTTATACATTTCAGTCGTGTTTTTCTTTGACGTCTGATGGATGATGCTATGGGATGGAACTCGCTGTTAGTTTTCCCAGAAAGGAGGAATGTGGTTCATGATGCAGAGGTGGGTGCACAGGTCTTCTTGCCCTGTGGCTCTTCTGAGCATTGCCACCTTTCTCCCCAGCTCTCTGCTGTACCATCATGTTTCCTGATCTGATGTTCATCTTCTCTGTCCATACTAGAAATCTCCACTGGCATCAAAAGTTCTCCCCAACAGCTTCATGCTGATTACTTCTGTGTACACACACAGAAATCCCTCCACTCTGCTCTGCTGCCCTGTGTTTTACCAAATCAGATTGAGGACTTCTTTCTTTCTATAATCCAGTTTTTATTTCCATTAACACACATGACAGTTTTTATTTGATTTCAGTGCTATCCTACATTTGATGCAAGTAGCATTGTTCATTCTTATGGCAACATCTTAATGATTCCAGTAATCACTGAAACAGAGAAACTGTGTTTGCTGTCCAATGCAGAGATATTTGCAGCTGTAAAATAAGGCAGTTGCAAAATAAGTGTTCTTCTACTACCTAGCTAGCAGATAAGAAGTATCTGAGGTCCGCAGAAGTGCCATGAAACATTCAGGTACTATTTTGAATTGTCTGTGGTAGAGTACTTAAATGAACATTAAACATGAGAATAAAAATTTAATTAGAATCATAGAATGTTTAGAGTTAGAAGGGATGATAAGATCATCTGGTTCCAATTCCCCCCTCCATGGGCGGGGGCACCCTCCACTAGGCTAGGTTGCTCAGAGCCCAATCCAGCCTGATCTTGAACATTTCTAGGGATGGATAACCCATAACTTCTCTGGGTAACCTGTTCCAATGCCTCACCATTTTCACAGTAAAGAATTTCTTCCTAATATCTAATCTCAGCCTACTGTCCTTCACCTTAAGGCCATTTGTGAAAAGTCCCTCTCCAGCCTTCCTGTTGGCCCCCTTTAGAGGCTGGTGTAGGGTCTTCCCAGAGTGTTCGCTTTTCTCTGGTAGGAGGGGTGCTCCAGGCCTCTGAACAGATTAGTGGCTCTTGTCTAGATCTGTTCCAGTGGGACCATGTCTTTCTTCTGTTGGTGTTCCAGGTGGGGTCTCACCAGAGCAGAGCAGAGGGGCAGAATCCCCTCCCTCTTCCTGCTGGCCACACTGCTTTGGATGCAGCCTAGGCTGGAGTTGGTTTTCTGGGCTGCAAGTGCACATTGTTGAATCATAGTGAGTTTTTCATCAACAAACACCCCCAAGTCTTACTTCTAAGGTCTAGTCTCTGTCCATCACCATTAAGAAATTGATTTCACATAAGTAATTGTATTACCTGTCTAGCTTCAAAAATATGAGCAGATTTCATCAATATACTTACATGTGTAAAATCAGCTATACACTTAGATTCCTTGTTCGATTGATGTTCAGAAGAGCAGCTCAACTGGTTTGGGCTCTGATCCAATTAGCATGCCCAAAGACAAAAATACTGGGCAGGAATCACATAGATAACAACTGTTTCCTTCGACAGCTCTTGAAAATAAGACATCTCCTTCTCTTAGCAGATCATAAGTGGCACGACATCTGGAAATAAGGATGTCTGAATTTGTGGAACCCTCTAAAAATTAGAAAAAAATTCCTACTCACACACACACAAGCTATAATTGAGAGTAACTTCATAAATACCCTTTTGCACTTGGTTATGGACAATCTCTCCATGGGTGTAGTAGTTATTCTCAGCACTGCTTGATTGCTTTAAATGACCCCTTGTATGAGCAGGCAAATGACTAAATTGCCTATGCCTTTGTATTAAACTGACCTCAAATGTTAGATGTGAGAAATGAGAGGCTCTTAAAAATAAAATTACATCCATTTTTTTAACATTTAGTCCTCTGTTTCTCCTCAGTCCTTTGTCCCTAATGGGTACTATCCTTGTGCACATTTTTATACTCACGCTGCATTAAGTCTGTTACAGAGTCACAGAATGGGTCAGGTTTGAAGGGACCACAGTAGGTCATCTGGTCCAACCTCCTTGCTCAAGCAGAGTCATCCCAGAGCACGTGGCACAGGACTGTGTCTGGAGGGTTGAATATCTTGAGTATCTTCAGTAAGGAAGACTCCACACCCTCTCTGGGCAACCTGTGCCAGTGATTGGTCACCTGCACAGTGAAGAAGTTCTTTCAGGTTCAGGTGGAACTTGCCATGCATCAGGTTCTGCCTCTTGTCCTATTGTTTGTCACCACTGAGAAGAGCCTGGCTCCATACTCTGACACCCTTCCTTCAGATACTCACAGACACTGCTGAGGTCCCCTCTCAGTCATCTCTTCTTGAGGGTGAACAGGCCCAGCTCCCTCAGTCTTCCTCATAAGAGAGCTGCTCCAGTCCCTTGATCATCTTTGTAACTGTCCACTGGACCTGCTCCAGCAGCTCCCTGTCTCGTACTGGGGAGCCCGGAACTGGGCACAGCTCTCCAGATGTGCCTCACCAGGGCTGAGGGGCAGGATCACTTCTCTTGACCTGCTGGCAGTGCTCTTCCTAATGCACCCCAGGATACACTGCTGGGTCATGGACAACTTGTTGTCCACCAGGCCCCCAGGTCCTTCTCTTCAGAGCTGCTTTCCAGCAGATCGACCTGCAGCCCATGCTGGGGGCTGGGCTTATTCCTTGCAGGACCCTGCATTTGCCTTTGTTGAATTTCATATGTTTCTTCTCTTCCCATCCCTCCAGCCTGTTGAAGTCCTGAAGGGCTGCACAGCCCTCTGGGGTATCAGCCACTGCTCCCCGCTTTGTGTTATCAGTGAACTTGCTGAGGAGGCATCTGTCCCATCATCCAAGTCATTGATGAATACATTAAACAACACTGGGCCCAGTATGGAACCTTGGAGGACACCACTGATGACAGGCCTTCAGCTAGACCCTGTGCCACTGATTACATCTCTCTTGAGTCTGCCATTCAGCCAGTTCTCAATATACATTGTCCATAGAGGTCAATAATCTGAGCCAGCCATCTCAGTGTACCACATACAGTATCAGGAATTTAAAAAGTCTTGCTAGAAGGTTAATGTCCACTTGCATGAAAGGATGGTCCTGTAAGACTCCGTGTAGAGTGCACTTGTGTGCACTTGTGTGCACTCTAGACACAAAGATAAGAGACTAGAGAATTGAGGTGGGCTAAGCACATGAGATCATATGGTTTATTTAGGGAAGTATAACCTCTGTTCTTAAAAGTCATTGAAGCTTGAGTTGAAATTAAACATTTGCTTCCTGCTAATGCCATTTTGCAAATTTTTTCACATACTTTAATGAAGAATCAAAAATTTTATTACTTACAGAAAGAAATAATTAACAGGCAGAGCATTAAAGGAAAGAATAAAAGCTTTACAAGGCTCAAATTAATCCTCAGTTTTTCTCTTGCATGCTCATCTGACTGCTTGAAAACCGGTCTCTAGAACTAAATTTTTAGCAACTGTATTTTAGAAATTTCACAGAAGTTCATACAAAGCAAGTTAACTTTCTATAACCATGGTAAAGTAGGAATAATTACACTTTAAGTGACGCTTATGATAAATTTCCAGATGCCCGGAGAGAAATCTGGGTCACAAATTCACTGAGCAATGATGTAAGACATCAGTACACTGCTGTATTCCAGATGAAGTAAATTGCCCTTGTCCTACCGAAGTCAAAGGAGTGATCCTGCTCATGGCCATGAGTTTGTTCTGAGCTTGTCTGAACTTTCTCAGTGATATGTTTTCTATGCATAAACTAGAAGGCTTGTTAAGCTTTTTAGTACATTCTTTATTTACTGACTTGCCTTTGCCTTCTCTTAATTCTAATGGAATTTTTTTAAGATTGCCTTTTATATGACCAGAAAACTGACTCAATCTATTTTGGGTATCAGTCAGTTGAAATTTATATGAAACAGTATGTCCTTCATCATAACCAACTACCTTGAGCAAGTCATTGCTACTGTGTCTAAAATTACATGGCCAACAAGTCACAGTAGCAGAATAGCATGGGTATCAGCTCACTGCTAAAGTTTACCCACAAAGCTTCTTCTGAAAAATTCCAGAGAACCATGGAGAATTTCCTATCAGAATTGAGGAGAAGAGCATTGCTTTCCATATTCTTTGGGTGGATTTTTGGCACTAATGTAGCCTGGGATGCAGAAGCCACCCCATGCCAAGCTCCTGCAAGGTTATCAGATTACATCAACAACATACTGGGAAGCAGGTATTCAACCTTACCAGCCTTGCTCTGGGTCACAGGAATGGGCTTGAAATAATGCATAATAATGAAAAATCTTTTTTAGAGGTATGTGGGAGGGGCAAAATAAGCTTCAGCAACCTATTATTGGAGACTTCTTGAACCATTTTTTTTATTTGTGAGCCAAATACTGCAGTAATTAAGCTGCAAAATGATGGGAATGTGCTTTGCTTTTAGTGGAAATTAACATTGGTTTTCTCCAGGCATTCAATCACTTAACTCAGTTGTCTTTTTATATTATTCAAATGTGATACACATTAGTTAAACATAAGTGGTTGAAGAATCTTGTTGCAGAATGCCTCTTGAGAGAGAAGTATGTTATAAACATTTTTACTAATGGAATATTTATGTTAATGTAAATTAACTCCATAAGGGTGCAAACCCTTTGAAAGGTGAATGTGATGTTCCTGCTGCACAGTGATGCTTTTATTATTTTGTTACTTGTACAGCACAAAGAGTGGTGTACAGGCTTCTGCTGTAGCCATCAAGGAATTTGAAAATGCAGATTTGGTGACCCTCAAGAATGAAGGCCTGCCACACAATGAAGATAAAATGCAGAATTGTGTGATGCTGCAGATGGGAAGGACATTTTGCAGAAATAATTGTAAGAACTGTGATCTGAGAAAAAACGCAAAATTAACTGAATCTGTAGGAGAGTAGAACAAAACAAAGAGCTACAGCAGCAGGTAGCAGATTTACTGAGATTGATAGAGATAGCGATCATTTTGAAGTGATCAGTTGCCAAGAATATTAGGGATAAGGACCTAAGAATGACAAGAAAGACTACTGTCATTGTCATCTCTGCTTCCTGTAATTCAGGGTATGAGCATTTGCTTAGAGGTATGAAATCTGACAAAAACTGGAGGGATGCAGGGGACTGGTAGCAGATCTTGCCTGGAAAGCATTTCCATTGTTATAGCTGAATTCAAGACCAAACACTTTTCAGGGAGTGGAAGCAACGGCTTTGTAATCCGCTCTGGATAACCTGTCTGCAGTGTCTGAGTTTTTGTATTTTCATATGTATGTATACATAAACATATATGCATATATACGCAGTGCACACCTGAATCCTGCCATGAGGGAGGGGTTGGGCACAACAGCTTTAGGGATGGTGAAATGGAAGAGATGGTTGCACCATCCTTTGGAAGACAGTGCAGCAGGCAACAGAGCCATGGCTGTTTTAATAGTCTCCAGCACTTCCCCTCTGCTCTTGTGCATAAGAGGAAACAGGAGCCCTGGCGGCTGGGGGCATGCAAAGTCCAGTGAAGTTGTGCCCAGGGTCTCTGAGCACATGGGGATTTATCCAGCTGCCTGTTTTGAAGTTCCCTATCAGATGTAAGAACAACCTGCTAAAAACCCTTAGATTCTTCAGAGATTTTGTTTGCTTGTTTGTTTTTGTTGTATGCAAATTTGTTACTAAAATTATTTATATTGCACAAAGTGCTCTATCAACTGTGTTTTATTAATTCAGGAATGGCAGTGATAAGATCTAGTTCTTTCCAAAGAATTTGGTATGCCACATCTCCCAAATGGGATCAGATTACAAAGACAGTTCAGCTCCCAGCTAGGCTCTTCAGTGAAGTGGTTAGATTTTTGACAGCACCCAGCCTCCAGTGGGTCTGGTGTTCATTTTCAGGAATGGGAGCTGGTGAGCTGTTCTGAAAATGTAACCTTTTGTACTTAAATATTTGTGTGTTTTCTCCCAATCCCATTTTCCATAAAGTTATGTGATATTTTTTCATTGTTATTTTCAGAGTTTGTTTCCTTGCTTAATAAACAAAACTAAATAGTTCTGCAAGAGTCACACTGCATTTCTGTGCAATGGAATTTTCATATTTTTGTGATTATTTGTTCATATTTTTGTGATTTTCATTATATTTAAACCCCAAGTGTTCATAAATAAGTACACAAAAGAAACCACAAATACCACGATGAGTTATACAGTAGTGATAACTCCAAGTACAAATACTAAATTTAAAATGTAAGTTGTTATTTGTATAGCCAATTAACATGAATGACTGATGAATCACAGTAAATCCACAAACACATGCTGAACTGGGATTTTTGCACATGTAAATCCATTTGCCTTAACGCCTTGTTCCTTGGATAAATATGGCAGTTTTATGTGACTTATATCTTTCCAAGAACTACAGATGACTTTTTCTTGCAATGGAAATCAGTATGGTGGCCTAACCCACATTAACTATTCCTCTCTTCCATATTTTTCTTGAAAGATCTTCTCAGTTTCAGGTGTTATGGAAGCTGTTAGCTTCCAGTTCCTGATGAATACCTGTGAATACTTGAAAAAAAAGACATTGTACAGCCAGACTGGTATGCTGATGATGCCAGAGAACTCCAAGGTACCTCTAAATCATTGTCACCAGTGTCATCTTACTTATCAAATAGTCTCTCTTGTTGTCTTTCCACACAACGCTATCTTCACCCTGACAGCTCTGCTTCCAGTCTTCATGGTGTACACCGTGCCTCCGGCATTGATGCTGCGCGTCTCTCAGGTTCTTCCTACACATTGATGCCATTTGTGAGATTGTCATTCCAGCACTTCCCAAAGACCTGCCTTCTATACTGTGCCAAAAAGGCACTCATTTCTGCATTAAATGTTCTCAGCAAGAAAAGCCAGTCATGATTTATCATGTTCCATTCTCCTTCCTCATGTCAGCTGTCTGACTTTTATCACATTACCTTTGTCCTCCCTCTATGTTTCAAGTTGACTTCTCAAGTTTGGCTGTTCCTGAACGAGTAGCAACTTTTTTCCTTGCCACTGTAGCATGTCTGGCATGTTCTGGAGTCTTAGTTTTGATACAGGTAGTGATTAATAGTTGCAACAATTTATGAACTGCTACTGCTCTATGTCAGCTGTCTTAGTGTTCTCTATTTAAAAAACGCTACCTAGGCAAAATAAGCATAGTCATCCTGCAAGCAAAGTGAAGGTGAGCAACGAGCTGTGACTTCTTTTCTCTAAATTATTTTTTAAGTGTTACCTCATCTTCCCATGCCATCTCCTTCATGCATTCACATATTCATTGCCTTTTTGGTCTGACTCTGAGCTCAGTGTGCCAGGGTCTCTTTATGCTGGTATTTACTGCTACACACTATTAACACAGTGTTCTGTAGCTTGTGTCCTCGCCACATTCGTGATTGTGATGTTAATGGATCGCTATTTAGGATATAATAATGGCAAAGGTGGCATGAGATGGAGAGGCATGCAAGCATTATGCTGATCTTTGTTCCCTGGGACTGGTCCCTGGTGTAATCAACAGAAAGGGGTGGCTGGGATACAGGTGGGACAGGGGTCTTCAGTTGCCCCCTTCGCAGCTGAGCTCTGTCTGTTTCATGTCTGTTCAAAGGGTTTCATTCCTCAGGACAGGCTGTCTGTCTGGCCCCTTTTGCACACTCAGATCAGTTTCAGCACATGAAAAAAGCAAAGGTCTGGTTGCATGGATCTGGGGGAGAGGCAGCACTGCATAGCTCCGGCAGAAAGTTAACCTTTCCTTCCACTGTTCTTCTGCCTTTCCCCCTCCTCCTACTGAGCCCTGCACAGAGATTAGCGATCAGACTGTAAATTCCCCAAGTATAGAAAGTAGTAAACCTCCCATCCCCTCCCCAAGAGGACTTGTATGCTGACAACAGCCTCATTCAATCTGACACCTGTTTCACTTTAAAACAGGCCCCTATAAATAGAGTGAATGTAACCCTAGGTTGTACTGCAAAATATTATGGAAAACACGGCTTACAACCCTGAGAAAAAGGGGGAGTAGAGAGAGTGGGGGTGGGCAAAAAGACACTATCTACCATAAAAACCTGGCAGCTTCATGCAAGTGCTGTTGCTTTTAATTTAAATGCTCATTTCTTATTCTATTTTCAGATCCTCTCTGGGATTTTAGGAATGTTGAGACGTGCTGGTTATAAAGCCCCAAGTACAAAATGGTCACGGATGGCTGGAGTGAGGCATGTTCTAATGGAAACAAATCACTTGTCAGTAAGCAGCCTTCAAACTTTTGAACAAAAGCTCAAAAGGGTCAGGGAAAAGACATGTTTGTTGATTTAAAATGGCTGGATGCAGGTCATCAGGAAGGCATAGGCTTCAACATTGTTGAGGTAACTCTACAGTTCTGTAAGTTTTAAACGAGGTTAAATACTTTGATGGCAACCACAAATGGAATGAGCAACTTACATTAAACAGAAAGCTCACACATTATAAAGTGAAGTGTGCATAATACCAAAATGTAAAGCACGTACACCACTGCAAAACAGCTGCACAATGGAGCTCAGCTGTGGGAACCGCGTTTAGGTATATAGACATGAATGTTCATGAGGAAGATTATGCTATATCTACTGAAATTTAGAAGGGTGACCAATATTCCTGTAGATGTCTGTGATTCATTGATATTTTTGTTAGTTAAAATAGTATCGCTTAGCTTTATAATGATTTGATGATAAATCCAAATTACCCTTCTGTAGGTTTTAACTCTAAGTGAAATTCTTCAATGGAGTAGTTAATTTTTTTATATTTGCTTGGAAAACCCATAATGAGGTTCGTGACCCCTAGAACAGTTGAAATGAGGGATCAGCTCTTCTTTTTCCTGTATAATATTTTGTGTTGCTTCTTGTGAAATGAATAATGTTGGTCTATAATAAATTGTATAAGGTGGATGAATTCCAGTCCTTGTAGAACATCAAGTTGAATCTTCTAATTCTACTGCAGCTTGGTTTGCTAAGAAAATGATGCTTATGCAATCTTTCTTTATGATCAGTCTGTCTGTCTGCTATTTGCCCTCACAAGCAGCTTCTGAGCTTTTTCAGTCTTCAGCTGGATTTGAAGAGTGTTTACAGTTAATTATATTTTGACTAGATTCGTGGAAACTGCTTTCTGTCTAGGAGAAGAGAGGCAGAGGCAGTACCTCTGCAGAGGGGAAGGCAGGTAAAGAAATTGTCAGGTCAGCAGTCAACATGGGGCTCCTTGGAACAGTACACACAGTTTTGTGCATAGAACGCAGTGAGGACTGATGAGGCAGGTTTGGGTACAGGTGACTGGGGAAAGATACCTGAAGGGAGAAAGATTGACCTCCATTAGTAACCAGGTTTCATTTCAGTGTTCATGGAATAATTTCATTTTCATATGGAAAACAGCAGCAGAAGAAAAGGGAATGACTCTGTGTTGTAAAATGATATCTGTGAGCTTCAAAGTGCAGGGCAGTCTTTTGGTGTTTCTGAGGTTTACTCTGCTAAGTAAACATCATTCATTATTTCAAAGGAAAGAAACTGAGACACTTTGTTCACAGAGTTTTGACTTGCTCAAAGGCATCAAATGACTCAGCAGCAACCAGGTACAGCAATACAGACATTTAGGTCGCTTAGAATCGTATAATCATTTAGGTTGGAAAAGACCCTTCAGATCATCAAGTCCAAATATAACCCTAACACTGCTAAGCCCACCAGTAGATCATACCCCTAAGCACCACATCTACACATCTTTTAAAAACCTCCAGGGGTGGTGGTGATTTAACCACTTCCTGGACAGCCAGTTCCAACTTTGACAGGCCTTCTGCTGAAGACATTTTTTCCCATATGCAATCCCTCCCCACACTGAGGTGCAGCTTGAAGTTATTTCCTCTCATCCTGCCACTTATAATCTGTGAAAGAGGCTGACTCCCATCTTGCCACAACCTCCTTTTAGGCAGTTGTAGAGAGCATTAAGTCTTCCCTGAGCCTCTTTTTCTCCAGGCTAAACAGCCCCAGCTCTCTCAGCTGCTCCTCACAGAACTTGTGCTCCAGTACCAGCTCCACTGCCCTTCTGGACAATCGTCAGCATCTCAATGTCCTTCTTGTAGTGAGTGGTCCAAAACTGAACACAGGATTCAAGGTGTGGCCTCACCAGTGCTGAGTACAAGAGGACAATCACTGCCCTGGTCCTGGCCAATGTGGCCAGCAGCTTACACAGATCTTCACCCATATAATCATAAAATCCTAGCCATGCCAAATACGCTCCTTCCTCAAGGCCCTGGAGCTCACCAGTGCTCCCCATTCCTGCTTTTTGTGTTGCTCTTTGTGTCGTTTAAATCTTCATCTGTTAGTATTGCAAGAGGAGAGCATTGCCTGTTCAAGCCCAGCAATCTCTTGCCATCCACAAAGGCTGCTGTATGTGTTGCCATGACAAGGAAAACATCTTCCAAATGCCACTGGTTGTTTTGCTTTTCTGCCAGAAATGAGGCCATGCTGCTGAAGAAGGATTGCAAAGTGGCTTGCAGAGAACTCCAGATGGTATGGACCAAAGCAGCCTGATACCTGAGTTGACTTTGTTTGAAGTTAACTGGGGTTGTCCATAGTATCCTGCTCTGCTCACCTGCCTTAGATATGGCAGCTGATAGTTAATGCTTTTTCATACTGCTCTTCTTTCCTGACCTATCCATCATGTGAAGGACACTCTGAGACCATGGGGAGGAGTAATTGTGGGAGACACTCCATGTCTTCTCTTCAGATGCTACCCTGCCTGGATGAAAGTTCATCAGTAGTTTGGGTTTCTCAGCATTGGTGCTGATGGGTTTGCAAACACCTTGTATTTGCATTAGAAATGGCATTACCCTTCTGTACAGATCACTGCCTCAGTCCTACTGCACCACTGAAGCTCTGTGTTGAAGCCCGGTGATCCATCATAGACTACTCTGAGTCTTGGGGTAGAGGAGGCAGGAGGCAAGGACTCAGATTTGCTTCCAGGACTGTGGTTAGTTTGTATATAGGAGTGCAGCAGCACTGGGAAAATGCTAGAGGTTGGGGTTGGGGGGAAGGCAGCTGTACTACT
Source organism: Eulacestoma nigropectus (assembly GCA_013397775.1). NCBI lineage: Eukaryota > Metazoa > Chordata > Aves > Passeriformes > Eulacestoma > Eulacestoma nigropectus. Next base: position 703,495 of record VZTE01004974.1, on the reverse strand, counting down.
GCAAATTGCTGCTGTCCCTGTAAGACAGGCTGATTTCTCTTTGCCCAAATAAGCATCAGGTAGGAAAAGGAAACTTAAGCCTTGATACTACATTCATTTCTGGGACAGAATTATGTCTGCTGGTCATGTGAATTGAATCTAATGTGTTTGTGCGCGCACACACACACACAGAGCGTTTTTGGGTTTTATCATGTGGCTGCCAAAAATAACACTGAAACATGTAAATTAAGCATGCTGTTATAACACAATGGCACTTCATTACTGTTTGGGGCAGCTCAGGTTTCCTTCTGAGCATATCACCAGCAGGCAGCAATGGAGGAGTACAGAGGGCAAGTGAAACAGTGCAACCTCATGGCATTTTATCCTAAATGTCAGGCACGGTCAGTCTTCCCTGGTGAGTTCCCCAGTGTATGGATTTAGCATCTTCAGGAATTATCTCTCATGGTGTTCAATTCAACATAAGGTAATATCAAATTGTCTGCTCCTGGAGGGTTTTTTATCCAAATTACAGCAGTTGGCCCTATAAATAAACTCTCTTCAATCAGCAGAGTCTCTCTTTCCTCTGTAACTCTTACTGTCTTATTTTCATAACTTGTAACTTCTCTGACTTCCAATTAACGCTTCATTTACGTTCTTTACTTAGACACTGTAGGTGTAGCCTTTTGAAATTCTTTCCTAATGTGATTTTAATGCTGTCACTTCATTTAGGGGCATGGTAATGACTAACCTCTGCTCCTGTACCTCTGTTGCTATGTTGCATAATGGTTTTTCAGAAGTTCTGAATTAATGCAGGTCAGTTGATAATTTGGGGCTACATGGCAATATGGTGCCTAGAAAAAAATCCATTTGTAATCTGAAAAATCTTATGGGAGTGTTGTGTAACTCGAGAAATATAAGAGCTCATTAGCTAGAAGTCTGCAGTGTGAGAACGGGTAAACATGATTAGTATCACTAAAAAGAAAAAAAAAAGCTGTATTTCTTAAGTAATGTTCTCACAATACAACATCATAGTAGCTCCAGGTTATGGTAGATGTTGCAAAGAAACCCTTCTGCTCTGGAGTCCTGTCACCTACTAACGCTCATCCTTCATGCTGGCACAGCGCAGCCTCTGCTCTGAGTTTCCTTGCTGAATGTGCCACTTGTGGTGCTGCTATAGAAATTCTTGCTGTGCCATTTGCTCCATTCTGGCCCATTCTAGCCTGTATGCCACCCAGCAGCTGTCAACAGGCAAAGAAGAACGCTTAAATCACATGAGGTCATCAGCAAGTAGGTTTTTAGGATATTGATGGAAGAAAACACAGCAACTAATATCTGTACATTGTGAGTGCATTTTCTGTTTAGAATATAAGGGGTTTTTCCACATTGATAACAAGATACTATTTTTTTAGCTCATTATGTAATGACAATTCAAGATGAGATCATGATAGCAAGACCGCAGCAGTTACCAGGGAGTGTCCTGAAGCACTGAGTAGCTGGCATGGTGGAGAAGGTTGTTATGATATTGTTTTTAAAAATAATTCTGGAATTCTACCCCTCTTCTTGCTTATTTTAAGATTCGTATGCAATGTCTTGAATGTCTGTGTCCTGAATTATGCTGCTAGTAGATCCCCCCAGCTGGTCTGTCCAGTAGTAGTATCATGTTTCCGTGTTAAAACTTTAAAAATAATTTAATGATAGCTATGTTTAGTGACATCATTTTAGCACCCATATGACTTGACTCTCCCTTGCTTTCTGCCTGAGACCATACAACAGCTGTGTTGTACCCATATATGTCATCACTTCAGGCACAGTCAAATTTTTAGAAAGAGAAAATTATACTGTCACTGATTACTGCATCTCCCTCAGCTGTATAGGTTCTAGATTCACTACACAGATGCTTGAGCCTTCTTTAGTCTTCATAAATCTTTGAAGAAAAAGCATTAAAAGTTTCCCAAAGGAAAGTCTGTACTGATTATTTTTAATAATATTATTCCTTTTAGGGTGGAAAACACGAATTTAGGGACAGAGGATTTCTTCTTAAAATACTATATTGCTTTTATTGTCACTTAAGTGCTCCAGGGCAATATTAATAGGTTTATTCTATTAAGGAAGAATAGTGTTATTGAAATAGTACTTGAAAGATACTGATCTTCCCACTAGAAAGCTTTTTTCTATTGTTCAGGCACAATTATTTCTAGAAAATCTCCTATCACCTGTCTTCCCTACCTACCTGCTTTGCTATTTTCATGCTGCTGTGATTTGGTATCACTTTGATGCTAGTAATTCTTTTTATAGTAAGATAAAATGCACCATAGTTACTGGTCGGAATTTGCTCTTAGTTACATTGCTGACAATTCAGAGTAAGTTGGCCAATATCACTGACAGCTGCAGAGCTGTGAACAGAACTTGTTTGCCTTTTTCTATTGATCAGAGATTTCTTTTTGTCCATTTAAGAATATATTCTTTTATTTTCCTATGTAGTGAAACAGTGTTTCTCTTGGCCAACAGCAGAATATTTTTCCATCAGTAAAGAAAAGCTCTTGCGGCAGATAACAGTGTAATCTCCTGATGTGGGTAGAAGGGTACTTCGTAAAAAATGAATATTGAGTGTGATACCTCATGTGTCTCTAGTGGCATGTAATGCCTTATGTTTGTATTTCACAGGACAGCTAGTTCAGAGGATGCTGTTGAAAGTTTTACACTATCTTTACCATGGAAGAGATAGGAGGACTACTTTGCCCACTCTGGTTCCAGTTTCTGTATAAAGCTGTCATATTGTAGCCTTGAAGTCTGTGTAGCAAAGATGCCTGAGCAAAGTCCACTCAGGGCCATGTATGGATTTAACTGTCCCTGCTGCCTCTCCTTTTGAAGTCCAGGCTGCAGCGTAATTTGGTAGGTAAACCTGGCTGTGCTGTCAGGTTCACCCTGGAGAGGGTGACTTTTTTTAAAAATCTGATTTACATGACAAGCATACTTAAAAAATCTGTCCTGAGGTGGCAGGCAAAAAAACTGAGGTATTAATAAAGAGAAGAGCTGATAATGCAACCTGTATGATTGATCCATTGCTGTGGTCTGTGTCCTCAGAGAGATGAGAAGCAGCCAGGCAGCTAGGGAGGCTGTGTGGTCTGCCACAGCTGGCTGCTGGCTACTATTCTCACCTTGTTATAAAATTCATTCTGGTTAATAATAAATTCAGTTAAAAACTATTTAAGTAAAACAGCCTGACGTGGCTTGTCAGATACAGTATTGTGTCGGGAAGCCAAAAGATGCTTTTGCTCCCAGTTTTCTGTCTTGTTTTGCAGCAGTAGGCAAATGGCCCATGCCTCCACTCAAAACAAATCCATTGTCAGTCCTGCTTGCTAGGCAGAGAAATTGCTTTGGAAAGAGGCTATATTTCAGGGTTCTATGATGTCCAGATAGGCCATGGCCAAGACAGGAACCCCTAACGCATGTGAGCATGTGGTTTGGGAGGTGGCTCACTAAAACCAGTTTTCATAGAAGAAATCAGGTCTTCAGGGAAGAGAGAGTGAAATGAGAAGGACAAGAAGATTGATGCTGTTGCCCGAGTTAAGAGGATGAAATATTATGAGATGTGGGATGTAGAGTAAAGCCTGGTTTGAGAGGAAAGACACAGTATTTGCAACTGACATAACATAGGACAGCAAATCTGTGAAGTGGCTCAAGTAAAGGTCCCAAATGTTTTGCCTGTCCTACATACCTGTGGCAAGTTCAAGCACAGTTATCTGGGCTGAGCTTCCAGGGCTTAGGAATCATCGTGCATGGGGGCTTTTCACTCTCCCCAGTTCGTGACTGACCATGAACACAGAAGTAATTTCCTCTCCTGCTGGAATTGAACGCTCCATGCCTTGATCCCAAGCCTCACGGGAGAAAATTGGAAAACAGATAATTAATCTGTTTGTCCTCTTGTTTACTGAGCTGTGAGTTTAAAGAAATTCAGCTGCAACTGGAGATGGAATATTGCGGAAATGTTGTTAGTGAGAAGAAAATAAGAGCAATATATTTTTCAATATATATTTTTCAAGCAAGAAGAAAAGCTGGGCAACTCCATGAGGGCATTTGTTCAGTTTCTTTTAAAAATATAAAGAAGGTTCAAGAGAAGAGTGAAGAAAATATTTGAATAACATTAGCACTTTATTTCATAGCTACCTTGTTCTGTTGTTGATTCTTCACTAAAAGTAAAACTTTGGAAACTGATGGAGTTCAGAAAGTAGCAATGAAAATCGTTAATGGGATGCTGTCATTCGCGTTTTTAGGAAAGTGGTTGTGGCTGACCTGTACAAGGTGCTGTGAAAGGACCAGTTAGCATTATGGATGGAAGTGAAATACTGATTAACATGATTAAAATTATTAAATTGCTAGATGAAACAAAAACTAAGATGTGTCATATATTAGAAGATAGACTAGAGAGGTGAGGATTTAGTCACATTTATTAACTTTTCTCTAAAAAAATCACTTCATTACATACCATGATTTTTAAAGGCAATGTTTCCAAAAGGTAGGTAAAAAAAGGGATACTTCTAATGCAGTGGATACTGGTGATATAGGGCATCAAAGTTAGCATAAATATTTGAGTAAAAAAGATTAGATATGTCCAAACAAACTGAAGCAGGCATTTGAGTTACATAAAGCAAATGGGCACTGCAGGCATTTACCTGCATTTGTAAATCAGATGCTTTAGTTACTTCACTCACTCACCTGATTTGCCTGTGCAACTGTAGCTACCTTGCCAGTTGGCTGAGCAGCAGTTCCAGGTAAGTAACACTCAGAGCAGAAACTCTTAAAATGTGGCAGCATGTGTGAAAAAGAGCCAAGGACCAACTTTCTGTAGCTGTGCTATCCAAACAAGCATTGTTTCATGGCTTTAGTGGATCACCTACAGACTTCTTCCCTCATATTTGAAGACAGGTTACTTCATGAAATAGGATACCAGGGATTGTGCACATATCCAAAAGCAACATAAATGCATTGCAGATTGGTTCTGCTGTTTCAGAAAGCATGTTCACATACACAGTCTTGAAAGAAGGTGGGAGTGAAGCCAACGTAGAATTAACCACACTGAATAACTTGCACATTTTCAATGAAGTCTTTCATGTATTCTCTGCTTTTCAAAAGTGAACAAGGGCCAAAACCAGCCACATCACTTGGATTTGCTATAATGAACTCCTGCTTCTCTGCAGTCTGAATCTAAGCCACTATCCTACATTTACCACATCATAAGAAACCACTAACCCTAACCATGAGACCAGTACATTCATGTCTCTACAATACGTTCGTTACACTCACATTAATAAATGAATATAGTGTTACAATGCCTGTGCCATTAAACAACACCTGTTCCATACAATGGAAACAAGGCACTCCGTCATTAAATATATTATCTTCTTAACAAAGAACTGCACAACTGTTTGGCTAGAGCTGTGAAGCAAATGGTCTATTTACATATGAAAAGGAATTTGTGTACATTTGATGAATGACAGAATAATTGCTATATATGGCTAGGAAAAGGGAAGTAAAATATTTCGTATATTTGTTATACTGCTATTGCAAGTAAGTTGGAAAGGCTTTGATATAGCTGTGAATGTACCTTTCTTGACCACTGCAGCTAGGCAAAGCTTACACAGGCTGCTGGCAGCATCACAAGAGTAAGCTTTAATTCTAGGAATCTTAGCCGGAAAAGGTCTAGTACAATGTGTTCAAATCATTCCCTACAAACACACATGAAATGGGTTTTGTCCACTTGATTTCACAGCTCTGAGATGTGGGTCTTCCACCACTGCATTTAGAAGCCTGGTCTGGATTTAAATAAATTCCTGGGTGTGATAATTCTTTCCTTTTTATTCAGTGAATGTTCTTCTTTTTTCTTGTTTTTGTTCATGTTATTCTCACTATACCTTTTAAACCACTTACAATTATGGGTCCTGGCCCTAGATAGGTAACCCCAGCCCAAACGTCTGTGGAAGCAATGGGGGAAAGGTTAAAGGGGTAGAGCACCCCAAACTGGGTTCTATACCTTCAGCAACAAGCTGCAGGATAGAAAAGGAGATGTGATCAAAGGGTTTTAGACAAGATACTAGATAAAGATAAGGGAAAATGATAATTTTCTGCTTCTGTCACCTCTGCTACACACACATGCATGCACATACACAAACATGAGGAGAGACTTTTCTTTGCAAATTTCCCTTGAAATTGCTGCTGTCAGCAGTTATCTGGAGCTAAATACTAGGTACAAGAGTACAGATGCTGTCCTTGCTGCAATCCAAGTCTTACTGACCTGGTAGGAGGGGGAAGATGGCAGTTTTGGTGCAATGCAGTCAGTGAAAAGGTGAGAAATAGCAGGTGAAGAGAAGGATCCTGATGGGTGAGGAAGAACAGTAGCTTGTTCATTTAGGAATATCTATGTTTAGAGGTGTTGATCTGATATGCAGAAATAATAAACCCTCACAGCAGAAACTGATGGCAGTGAGAATCATATTCAGCAAATATGGAGTGCTCTCAAGTACTGAGAATTGTAGCTGGCAACTCAAACTGGCCACACAAATTAGCTTACAGTATAGACAAATTTAACTTTTTTCTCACTGAAACTCATTTTTTTCTGCATCTAAAAATGCTAGTAATGACATCACACTTTTAGTAAATGCATTCACGTTTATTTAAAGGGGGAAAAAAAAAATCAAAACAGGACACATATTATGATGTAGAAGCCAGATAAAAACCAGAGAAAAAGAAAAGTTCTCTTTTGCTTGTAGGGTCTAAGATCTCATGCTGAATGAGTAGGATAAACATAAGTATTGAGTAACTGCCCCTTCACTGAAAGAAGGTAAGGTTCCAGCAGAAGAATATCTGGCCATGTTTTATATTATGTACTTGTCTATAGGTATGAGAAGTGTAACTGAACCTGGTCATGGGAACTGAGCTTGGGGAGGATGGTGGGGGGGCTCAATTAAGAGGTAGAAAAAAACCTTAATCCTATTGCTTAATTTGCCCATGTTCAAGGGCTTGATTTTGTGAGTCTAATTTTTCTTTTCACAGTTCTCTTCTCCAGTGCAGTTCATGGGTATGGAAAACAACAAGAACACTTTCTGAAAGACAGCTGGCACAGCTGGTTCCTCAGCACACATGACCACAAACCAAACCTCATACTGTCAGCTTAACCTTTGCTTTGGCTTGTTTAGATTAGTGACCCATCAAAATGTGTCAGTGTAGACCAACCTCTTCTTCCATAAACACTTTTTCCGTCTTATAGCTGATTTTCATATGCGCAGCCTACTGCAAACTGTGTAAGTATCAAGCTCCTTGTGGTTCATAAGCGTACCCAGGAAATAGTGATTGCCTGGTAAAGCATTTTAGGCTGGCAACTTGGGATCTCTGTAATGAGATCTTGCACAATGTTTGTTCACTCTAAGAAGATCAGAACGTTCCTTGCCAAACTCTCAACCTTTAAGTGGAAATAGGACATATTGCCCTTCCAAGAAGACACAGTAGGATGGCACAACTCTTCTGACATAGGCAGAGGCAAAGAGACCTAAAAGCAGCAGGTCCTCTCATCTAAGAAGATGTGTAACCACAATTTTCTTCTTACTGACTCTTGCCAGCACGTTTGTGCATTTGTGTTTTGGAACATAATGCATAGCAACCATGTGTGGGCAAGCAAGAAGAGCTACAACTACTACAGCTTTCATACCTGGTGAATAGAACTACAGCTCATAATAACTGTGATTTGATCTGTTTTCAATCATTCCTCACATTATTTTTAACAAAGTACAGTTTCTCACAGTCACAATGATAAATCTGATAGTTAAAAACACAGCATTTTATCAAAACTAGGAACTGCAGTATACCAAGCAAATGCCCTAAATATGAAAAACTACTGTACTGAATTTTTTTTTTTTTTGGTAGTGTTTTATTTCTATCTCCATTTATCTTTTCAAGGATATTGACAGTTTATGATAAAGCTGGTAATGGCAAAAAAGTGAAAGGCAGCTATTCTTCCTTCTTAGATTGTCTCCAAATTCTGTCATCACATGAGCTGATGAAGCAAATGACCTTAGGAAAAGGAACAGGTAAAAGAAAGAGTTTTTGAAAGAAATAATAATTTAAAAAGTAATTTTTCAAAGTATCAAATTATAAATTAGCCCATTGGATTTTTCAAAAGTGCCCCAGGTCATTTTGGAACAATCAAGTTTTAGTTTATGGTCATGGGTTAAGTAGTGTTACATTGCGTTGAGATTAGCATCAGACTTGGTATAATATATATACTAAACTCCCACTGTCATTTATGAGTGTTTGTCACTGTCAAGAATAAGAATAATTTGAAAGAAGGAAATATTCAGTAATTGTTTTAACTTTAAATGGGATCCACTGCCAGGAAATGTTACCAGGATAATACAATTTCTCCTGCAAATGTTATTCTTCTTTTCTGTTCTCAGTTAAACAAACTTCGTGGAGCTAGTGAAAATACGTGGTTTTATTCACTGGGAAAAGGGTTGGGTATTTTGTTTAACAATAGAGGACGTTGTGTTTATTTCCCTAGATTGATGCAGAGATGCAATATCACAAAGTAAGCAAACTCTTGTAACATTCTGGCATCTTGGGCTAGTTTTGCCTTAGGCACAGTTATTAGGAGGTGATGAGGTAACTGTTAGTAAACAAATGAACAGAAAGGATGTTAATGTTAAGATATGCCAAGGAGGCCAGCTAGAGCACAGAAGAGGCACTTTTATCCTACTTCTACTTAGGCCAGTCAAAACTGAAATCCCAAGATTTACATAGTGTAAAATCAGATATGCTCAATGCATAGCATGGTCATAGCACAAGAAGACAGCAGATGTTATGACAGACAGCCTTCAGCTGAGATTGTCAGAAATTTATGTGGCATCAAAGCATCCTCATCTCACCAGATGTCCTACTCCATGAGCCAGATAGGCACCTACAAGCTGGCTCCCTGGCTGGCTTTTTCTCTGAGGCCCCGAGCAAAAGACAAAGCTGATTAGCTTGAGATCCAAGCAGAATACAGTACTAAGCAGAACTGATAAATTAAACTCATTTACATTCTTCTCATAAAGATTCTTTCTTGAAAAGAAAAAGTTTCAAATGTGTTGTCTACTCCAGACATATTATTACATATTCCCCCCCCCTCTCCCCACCCCAGTTTAGGTTTTCTGTTGAAGAAGAGGTATGTAACTGGAAAAAGCTAGATCTAGACTTTGAATTACAGTGCATAATGTTGCTTTTGCAAGTAATAAAGACTGGGAACACCAAATTTGGAATGGAAACGACAGCGAGTTTCAACCTCTTACGACTCTTACCCAGCAACAGCCCACTTACAAGGCTGGCAGAAGGGAACACAGGATGACTGCTATAGAGCAGCATGCACGTGTCTGTCATTTGTAGAAAGTTATGTGTCTTACGTGGCATTGTCATGTACTGTATTTTTCAGTCTTTCTCCCCTATCATTTTTTTACTTGAAAAGGCAGACAACTATTTACTTAATCTTTTCCATTGGACGGATGTAATTTCTTTTCCCTTCTTGTTTCTCAAGATTATTTAAATAAGATTCTAGTGATTTTAAGAGAGATGAGAGATGTTGTATTGAAAACCCTGACAACAAAGTCCTGCATTAGCTTCATTTATGAAATGATGACACAACCATGTTTTACACAGGCTGCAGCCAGCCAACCTTCTAAACAGGTCAAGGACAGGTTCTATGCATTTGAAACTAATTCAGGTTTTTTTGTTTATTTCCTTTTGAACTCTCTTCTAAAGCTGTGTCATGGTTTTGATGTTAATGATGATAATGATGGCACTATTTGTACTACGCTGATACCACAAGCATGTCTTGGAAGGGCATATGTTGTACTCCAGCAATTATAATGCCAGTCGCTAATGACCAAAGATAGCCTAGTGCACTAGCTAGTACCTTTAAAAGTATGTGTTAATTAGATTAATAAGATCATTTCCCAAAAAGCAGCCACAAATAAAATCATAAAAACATAAGAATTTCCTTAGCCCCACATGTACTTAGGCACAGATATGTACTTCTGTATTCATACAGTTCCCAGTGATGTGGTGATTCTTCCAGTGGGCAAAGTGGTGGGAAAATTGCTTAGATACTCATTTTCAGTTCCATAAATGGCAGTCTGTCTCTTTAAGTATGGCAAGTAAACAGCTTTGAAAGATTTTTATCCACATTTTTTAAAAATAATTTATTAGGTTTTTCAGCTAGGGAATTAAAAATCCTGACTGTTTTAATGTCAGTTTAAAAAGGGCTAGGAAAGCTGCAAATAGTATGTGCAGTAAATCTGTGCCATGGCAGAAACAATCAGAAGAGTAAAGAGTAATGATTAAACATTTAATCAGAAGCATTATACTTTGTTGTGTTCTCATTGTAGCTGCAGGAAAAGATGCTGTAACAGATCTTTAAATAGAAAACCTGAGGCTAAATTCTACTTCATCCATCAAAAGCAGCTGCTAGGAGATGACCTAATTTTAGTGGCTTATCAATTCCTTAGTGCTTGTTGGTTGATGTAACTTTGATCCTCTGATGCTAGATGACTTTTGTGCTGAATATAGCTAGAATTTAATGTGAATCTTTTGGATGGCTGCCCAGCCAAGCTGCATAATCCAAACAAAGAGAGCGAGCAGTACATGATTCAAGCTACTCACGTGTACAATAACACAAATATATGTATCCTGATCCCTTTGGGCAATCAGCTCCATGTCACCAAGCACATATTTCAAATACAATGTCCTTGAGGGGTTTTTTTGGGTCTGATTTTTTTTTTTGTTTTGTTTCTGTTTTTGTGGGTTTTTTTTCCCAAACAATGCTCCGCTTTTCATCGGTGAAACAACAAGATGCAGTGAGACTCAGCTGCTGCCAAGAAATAATGATAGAGTCAATAATTGCAGGACGTTTTTAATGAATGTTTTCCAAGCAAATCATTGCCATTTCAAAGGGCTGTTATTTCTATTTATGTAGAGATTAGCCTACACGTTATCAAGGAGAGGGAATAGTGCTTTTTTTTTCATCATTAGTTTTTGTAGCATTTTTAAGGGATTTTTTTTAATAACACAGAATGTCTTTGTCTCTCTTTCTAGCTTACTCTTTATCTGGACTTGTTTTCCTTTTCCTTTCTCTCCTCTTTTTTGGCTCTTCACTAAAACCATCTGTGACACACATGCAAGTTGATGGGTGTGTGAGCAATGCTTCACACATATTTACTTGCCCTACTTGGCATTATTTGCTAGTCATTAAAGATTATGCAGAAGTTTTTCATGTCCTATTTTTTTTATTTTCTTAGCAAATTGAGATAGGAATAAGAGTGTGGTCAGGCTATTGTACAGATTTTTTTTTTCTGTTTTTTCTTATTTCTTGGAGAGACTGTGTCTAGAGTTTATACTGGGGAGGATTTAGACTGGGAGGATTAGACTGGAAGGATTTCTGGGTTTTCTTCCTGGCACTGACAATCATGCATTGTGTGAGCTTGAGCCAGTCACTTAGGGCCTGTTTTTCACACTCCAGTTGAAATAAATGGAAACTGCATGTGCTCAGCACCTCTGCAAACCAGGTCATTTATCTCTTCCTTTATTTATGCACTGATAAATATAACAATCTATGCCTTTGCATATGCAAACTGGATAAAAGGATACAAATATAGGCAGTTAAACATGCAAATCCCTGATTTTGATCACAACTGTCCATTTCATACAATCAAGGATTTCTACATTTGCCTTGGGTGCTTTTTGAAAAAATGGACCATAAATTACAAAATCTCTACAGACTTGTCAGGGAGGCACAGCTGAAATCAATATGTTTCTGTAGCTTCTTTTCTGTAGTTTCACTTCTGTTAAAAATACTATTAGCTATAATAATCATTTTAGCCTATTTTATTACTGGATTAAACCATGTTGTCAATGTGCAAATGCCTTGGGCGTTACAAGCTAATTGTAGGTTATTACACAAGACTCAGTGTTAGCTGTTTGACACACTTTGGGATTCTTAGGTGAGCTTAATTATCCTTTCATGATAACTGCATTTCTTCAGTGACAGTAAGGATGTCCAAACTACTAGGCAGCAACTCAGGATTGCCCCACTGAAATGCCTATAGTGTCTCAGTATGCCTTCTGGACATATAGTAAGGGCCAAGTCTGGTACAAAAAGCAGGAGAAAGTTTGTAATAAGCAGTCAGATTGACATCCATTTTCACTATGCCTATCACTGCTGAAAAAAAAGTAATAAGGACAAATTTCTTCAATGGAAATTAACATGATCATTTAAATGTTACTGTTCCTGATATACAATGTCAGTGGCTCCTGGCTTCTGTGTCCTGCTTGTGCAATGGAAGTCAGAAGTGCTGAGGTCTTTCTTTCAGTCACAAGATATTGTCCACCAGCTTCAATGCAATTGTGCTGCTTTAAAATTATCAGATGTGGTGAACATAGCATTTAAAAAAAAAAGTTAATATCCTTAGCTTTGTTGTGGAAAAAAGTTGAAAGGTTCATGTTTTCCCAAGGTCTCACAAAGAGACTAGAGCAAAGGACATCCCACCTGGAGCTTCAAATCGGGATCCTGCTTTGCTGGGACAATTCTCCTGTCTATACCCCCTTATTAGCCACTTTCCCTAGGACCCCACAATGCCCCCTTTGTCATGGGATGGGCAAGCCCATCACACAAATGAAATGCAGATGGATGCCCATATATCCTAGAGGAAGCCTTTTTGCCCAAGGTATCATGCCTTCACGTCTCTGGTGCATGCATCGGTCATGGGCTGGGAAATGCTTGGATTTTCCTTGCAGAAGGTACTGCAGAATTGATGGCATAGGAGGATGCACAGAGTGCATGCAACCTCAGCTTCATTTCAGGCTGCAGGAATTGCCCTGGTGAGAAGATTGGCCATGCTTGTGGCAGAACAAATAGCTGAGTGCACAGCTTTTGTGTTATTGCCTCAGTGTTCCACATGTGCCAGTCAGCTTCCCAAACTGAATGTGCTAATTACAGAGTAGTGTGTAACCATGAGTTTACCAGAAGTCTTCAGTGAAACTGGACCAGTTTAAACATCTATGACCCAATTTTGTTCTCACTGGGCTGCAGAGATTATTAACTTCAATGGAAATAATCTTAGATGCTCTGTAAGTGTCAGAGAACAAACAGCTGCTGCCTCTAGAAAGGAATGATGTATTTTGAGAATGGGGCTGGCAGCCAGGCATTCCAGGACTCCTGGCCCTGGGCAGATTCTGTGTTTTTGCTGCCTTGTCATCCCCATGTAGCAGACAGAATTGCTTCGCCTTCCTTCATTGTGGGTGTGTGTGAAGATTAAATAAATCACCTGAAAATTATAAGCATTAAAGTTACTATTACTTCATACAAAAATCAGTAGCCTCTTGCTTCTAATCAGCCCCCTGGCTTCTGATGTTTCAGTTAAAAATTCGTACTGGTAGGATGTTTTTCACTGCATTTATGACTCTGTACTTCATTGAGGAATTTGTGATCCTTGTTACTAATTAAGAAAGCTCCTACCTTATGTGATGTTCTAAAGATTAATTTCATACTTCCTGGCAGTCAGTCGACCTTGTGAAATGCTGGGCTTTACAACTGTCAAGGCTGTATAAGCAGTTGGGGCTAACAGCGAAAGTGCCCTGGTTACAGGGTGAGCTGCTAAGCAGCATCGCCAAGTGGCCCAGTTGCCTGGTTTACAGAGGAAGCCAGCTGAGGCAAGGATGGGCTGAGAACCCAGATGCATCTCATTGACCTGGATGTGGCAGCTGTACTCTTCTACCTGAACATTCTGGGATATGTCTGGATGTGGGTTAACCTAGCTGCTGAATATCCCTGTGCATTTTTCAACCCACTTGCTGAGTTTGTGAATACAATGCAAATGAGTCTGCAGTACTGTGTATTACCAAGGTGAAAACAGGCTTTTAGATCCAGAAGTGTCATAACATAGTTACAAGACCAGATGCAATCAAACATGTGAAATGACCCTGAAACGTTCTTAGGAGGCCAACGTGTTCTACCAGCATGCTTGAACTTTTACATTTCAGCAGCGTGAAAGCCAGTTTAGACATCAACTACCTGTTATAGAGACATCATCACTAAGTGTTACTAAAATGATCACAAATGAGCAGTTAGCAGTTTGAAAGCACTCAAAATCTGAAATGTTTATTTAATGGAACTGATATCCTAACTAGTGCTTGCTACAGGTCAAGTGAAAAAAATGCAGACACAAAATCAGATATAATAAAAATACATGCCAAATTCTACCCTGCTTTTAGATTTTATGCTTATTTTCACTTTACCCGTGAAGTGCCATGTACAAAAGCTCATCTTTGTAAACACTTATGCTTTGCACCACTGTAGTTGCTGTGGTGTGCTAAAACTGAAAACTGAGTTTCCATGTCCAAAATACTATTTATTACTGCAATCAGACACTTGTGCATGGAACAGCATAAAAATACCAGTCTGCCTTTCAACAAGTAAACAGAGACTTTAGGGCATTTCAGCACCTTGTGAGGAAAACATCTCATATATTCAAGAACCATCTGGACACAATCCTGTGCCATGTGCTCTAGGATGGCTCTTCTAGAGCAGGGAAGTTGGATCACATGACCTGCTGGGGTCGCTTCCAACCAGACCCATTCTGTGACTCTGTGATGTGTGATTAAAGTACCAAACACTGATCACAAGTGTGCAGTCCCTGTGCTAGCAGCCCATAAAGTTCCACCTGTCTAAGTAGATTTTTGGGAAATACTTTGAGTAAAAAATAGTGTTTGGTAGTCAAAAATGGTACTCCAAAAAACACCTGACCTTGACAGTCTGCAACACGTGAAACTCATGGCACTGGAAATACAGTGTCGGTGATGATCTTGACTTCCTTGGAACTTTGGAAGCAAACTAGTTCATGGCTTTTGCTGTAAATGGTGTAACAAGCATCATCAGCAGTGGTTTGGGCCAAAAACCCAGAAGCCCATGGTTCTTCCTGCTGCAATAGGGTGAAATCACGGAGGGGCAACTGCGCACTGCAAGAGCCAATAGAGCTCTGGAGGCACCTGACTGAGGCTGCAAGACCTCTGGATGGGCACATCAAAGTTGTGCCTCAGTTTGTTATTGGAAATAGCTCTGTATGGCTTGTACAGGTTCACACACCATAACCATGAGTAGCAGCGAGTGAGCCCAGGTCTTCCACATTCTTGGCAAGGACCTTAGGTAATGCACCAGTTTTCTTACCTTCCTCTGATGTTTTAAGGCACAGAAGAAACTGGGACTGAAGAAACAGTGAATCTGCTACAGCCAGGGTGACTCAGACAACTGTGAATTTTTTTGCTGTTCTGGTGATCTGCTGTGTAAAAAGAAATATAAAAATTAACAGTGCTGCAATTATGAGGGTTGTAACATAGTTAGTTACCAGGTCTAGATTTTCAAAAGGAAATTCTTTATTTTAGGTTTTTATTTTCTTGCCACTTGAGGAAATTCAGGACACTAGACCTGTGTTATTTAAGAATGCTCAGTGTCTTTTTTGGAAGGAAGACCCAGACTGTGCTACATTACCATCAATGGAAATGAGCTGAGAGCCTAATTCTTTTGCAGCAGGGGAGATTAGAGAATATTGTGAATATCATTTCAGTATATATACTGAGTTTCCCAAGGGTATCTCATCAACAACAACTTCAAAAGTTACTTTTATGCCACTTCCACTCAGCTGACAAGAACACTTGACATTTTGAGAAGGTTTAGAATAGAAAACATTAGCAGTTCGTGTTGATCATGCAACTCATTGGCAAAAACACTACTGTTTAAATATCATGTTCAGTCATCGCTGGATTGCAATCTAATGAGCGTAAAAGATGAGTACTTCTCAAAAGTGACTTATTTGGTAACTTTTATGGTTACAAACTTGCAAAATGAAAACCATGGACATTTACTTCCACCCAAGTACTATTTTCAAGGTCAGTGTCGTTTTGTGCCTTGGAAACGCATTCCAAAGAGCTGTTAATAAATAGTCAGGATACTGTACTTTCTGCTCAGTGAAATCTCAATAGGAAATGTTCACTATTATGAACAGGATGAGTAATCTTGCTAACGGTATAGCGACCAAGTGTATTCTAGCTTGTCTTTGAACACCTCTAGCTTTATGGATGTATTGAGCCATTTTAAAGGAGTACCATTCCAGGTGAGTCCTCAAATAAAAGGAAATGCAATGTCTTCTCTCTTCAAACTGACATAATCACTGCTTGACTTTTCCTCCAATTGAACCAACTAGTGTTTAAAATTCACTTTGGCATGGATCAAGAAGTGGGATTGTTGACGTCTTTAACTTGCTTGTTTATTTAACTTCCCAGTACATAATAATTTGTATAAAAATGACCTTCCTCTAAATATATCTGAGTGGCTATGTTATATTATACTAATGACTGCAACATGCAGAAAGCCAAAACAAGCACTTTGCCAGTATCAACAGAAATTATGAAAATACAGTTTGCAGCAATGTATGAATTATTGCTGCCAGCTTGCAGTTCCCAAGTTAACTCCTGATGAAGTTATAAATTGTGACAATGAGTGCTGTTTCTATCTTGAGTAACAGCGTGGCCCAATTTCTGCTGTCATAAATGGAGACTAAAACCATTACAATTGAGTGGTTCTATTTCTGTCCAACTAAACTCAGAGTTATCCTTCTAACAATCAAATAATGATGGTGTGAGATGGACACAGGCATACACAGTAATTTCTTTTGTGCGGTTTCAGCCAGTTCAGGTACAGAGGTGGAAGATAACTCAGTGACTCAGGCTGGGAGTTAACTTTCACCAAGATGTGCGGTTCAGAGCTTTATTCACTAACAAGGAGGTAAAGGAAATCTAATTTCAAGCTCCATTGGAAATTGAGGGGAAGCAAACAGTAACTGAAAGACAGAAAGCAAGAAAGGGATAGGATAAAAATTAATGAGAGATATAAGGGGTGGGGAGAGAAATGGAATTGTTTATCTGAATCCTCCCTAAATGTCTTCAGAGACTTCATTCCAGACCGTACTAGTTTTAGCTTTTTAAAAACACATCCTCCCTCTTGTTTTAAATAGGGGTATGCTAGAATTAGAAGCATTTATCCAAACCATCCAGGCTTTAACTTTCAGGGTTCAGAAAAAATGAGACCTGGAGCTGAAACAGCTTTGGTTTGGCTTTTGCAAAAACCAAACCACCCCTTCCCTTCCCCCCGTAGTTTGGCTGAAGCCTCAATCAGAGAACTAGTACTGAATGTATAAAATCAGCACACACCAGGAGAACTACACAGTAAACACTAAAACAACTGCAATTCAGCTACTTCACTCTATGTAATGCTGATTTATGGGATATTGAAAAGATAGTAGAAATGTTTCCACCCAGAAGTAGCTATGAGAGGAAGGAGAATCATTTGGGAAACATAGGGTGGTATAGATGTAGCAGCAGTGTTGTATCCACAGACTTCCACTGATGTTACATCCTAAGCGTATCTGTGACAGATAGCTTGCATCTTGGTTGAGAATATCTGAAAGTCTGAAACATTTCCAAGTACAGCATGTACACCCTGTTTTACTTCATCACTTTGCTTCATTACTGGGGTAATCTTCACTGTGTGTGTTTATAGAAACATTGTTCTCCAGGTTAGAAAACAAGAATTGCTTTCATTGTTGGGCTTCTTCCAAGCTCCATCATTAATTATAAATATATCTTCTTCAAATCTTTTTTACACAACCTTTTGTTTGGAAACTTCACTATTTAAAGACCTGGATAACATCACAGTTTGCCAAAGGCCGTACTGTCTAAGGGGAAAAAATATCCAGGATGAAATGCTTTTCTTCTTTTTCCCCTTGTGCAATAATGCTTCATTACTGTTATTATTTGCAAAAGGGATGATTTTTCTATTATCAGCATATCTCCTTTACTGCACTTTCAATATTAAATAGCTATTAAAAGAAATAAATTTTAAACATGTTTTGCTACAGATGAATTTGAATTAACTCCCTGTCAACTTCTAAAACATTCAGGACTTTTTTAACAGTAATTTCCCAATTTTTTTAAAGTTTCTTGAGCACAGAAAGCTTGGCTATTCTAATCATAATGGCAGCGTTTTTAAATTAGTATATTCCTTCTGAAAATATGTCCACTACCAAAAAAATTATATGGAAAAAAATTAAAAATATCTCAGAAAAAAATCCCAGGCAATCCTAGTGCATTTGTCATGAGATAAATCTCCATTTTATGAGCATTCCACTGATCCTTTTCAGTTCTTTCATCTTCTCTTCTGTATGTTTTGTTAGAGAATAGTTGCAAATTATTTGTCTTTTCCAAGTAGAATATGGAAGGGTTGTTGCATCTATCCCTCAAGTGTCTTGGTCAGAGTTTATACTGGAGAGAAATCATAAATACTTCAGATACTTTCCTGCACAAGGAAAACTGGATGCTCTAGGACACATTTTACAATTAAATTATTGCATGAAATTGTAAAACCTACCTAACAACAACTTCCTCACCATGGAAAACATCTGTGCAGGACGATGATGTGTACAGAACTGTGATTCAGTATTAGTGTAATTTCCTGTAACAGAGAGCCAAATTTTAGGACTCTGCATAGAAGACAAACATCTTCTGCTGACTCACCCTCATCTTGCTCCATATTCATGTATTACAGTATTTCTGGTCAGTATCACCCTTGTGTTGATGGTGCTGCTGACACCATCTGTCCTGCTTTTATTCCCTTCTATGGAAGGAGCTTAGACCCAACTTAAGCAAGATGTGAAAACAGGTGAAATTTCCACCTGCTCTTTTACACCCTTTTTCCTATGCAGGAAAGTTGGGGGTCTGAGCTGGGTTGGTAGTGGGGCTTTTTTAGAGTTTGAGTTAACATTACAGATAGACTCATGAGTGGGTACATATCCAATATATATATTGCTCTAAGAACAGGTGGGAATAGCTGTGGGGACTCATTAGTTTTACTGTTCCAGTGTTGCTGCCAGAAAATTACATGCTGCTTTCCTCCAGCCCATTTTAAAGAGGAAGAGCTGCCAGAAGGTTACCCAGTGTTTTCACGTAAGTAGTATATGATCTGAGAGGTGGGAGTTTTGGGGCGGCACATCCATTCACTCACATCTCTGAGAGAGAACCAGAGCCATTTGGTTTAACCTGGAGAGAGAGGCTGTTCAGACTCACTGGGGGAGGAGTTACTGCTACCAGTAACAGACACGGTCCCCTCCTCTGTAGATACACATTTGCTGGAGCCTGATGGATGGGTCTGTTCGTTCCTTGCTGGTGAATGCAAGGGCAATGCACAAATGCCGTGTGAGATTACACAGTAGCAGTGGTGGTAGGCAGACAGTAAAGTATAGGGTTACCCGATGTCTTGCCTTCTTGAGAAACTAGGATCACTAAAACTGGAAAACAGTTACTTCTATCTACAAGAGAACTGGCATAGAGAAGAATTGTGAGATTTTTTATATTCCAAACAGAAGCAAAAGAAGAGACCTCAGACATCTCTGTTATTTCTGCCTATCATCTTTTTCTGCAATAAGTGTTGCAGCATGCTGTCCTTCTGGCTTACTTGAGAGAAATTTCCTCTCAAGTGAAGCACTTAAATCTGTGGTGGTGTCAGGGAACGAAATGTCTTGTGGGAGCTCACTGTCATTCTAAGTGAAAAGAGTGAAGTACTGGGTCTGGGGACAGATGCTTCTACTGTTCCTGATGTGTCTTGGTGATTTGAAAACCTTCAAGCATGACCATTCCCAGGGAGTGGAGCAGATCAGCTTGCTGGGGGAGCACGCGCCATCTTCTACCATGCCATTCTACTGGCAGAGAGGCTGGGAGTACTGTCTTAGAACAACACTCACTGACTTGTTTGTTCGTAGAAAGAACACCACCTCACCTTGGAAGGATACAAGAGTTTTTCGAAGGATCCTGTAATTTGTGGACTGAGATTACGCACACCAGAGCATGGGGTGAGGAGAGACGAAATGCAAGATGCTGTTGAGTCTTGGCCTAAGAGAAGAAGAGTATGTAGCAATGTTAAATCTAGTTTGTCTCTATGTGTAATGCTCTTTGTTGTACTAGGTAATTTAAAGAATTACAAACTGCACTTATGAATAAACAAATCAGAGGATTGCTGCAGGCACACTGAGAGCACAGTATGTGCATGAGATGTTACGTAGTAAATAATGGGATGTTGTCTTCGTGATATTGTGGCTACATCCTTTGCATGGAGGACTTAAACATTTATGAGAAGTAAATACATTAGGAAAGGCAATTGTTCCCTCATACTAACTTTCTCCAAGCCAGGACATTGAAAATAGGCTGTTTCCTTCTCCAGACATTCCTTTAGAGATGACAGAAACTCCCCCACCACAGCCTTAGTGCAGGAACAAGTTGCGTTAGTGCTTTCTTTTTACTAAGAATTTTGTACTTTGGACTCTGTTGATGTACTTCTGCTGACATCTTAATGCTAATCCCACTGTAATCTTGAATTTAGGGAATGGAAAATCCTGATAAACATCCGGGCTGCTGTGAATGCAAAGGACAAAGCCTTTGTAGTAAAATGTCTCTGACATAGGCCCATAAGAAGTGTCTGATGTGCTCTAAAAGACATCTGTCTGAAAAAAAAAAAAAAGTTTTTCCTCTCTGGCTTTGTTGAGCAGGCTGTAGAAGTAAATGACACAAAGTAACCCTTCTTTTCCTCTCCGACTGCCCCCCTCTTTGTTTGATCTTGCAGTGATGTGATAATGGTGAGTCTGTAACTTGAAAGTAATTTCTGTAAAGACTTACACCATGAACAGAGGGGGTTTTATTTTCTGCTGTTAAAGGGAGATCAAAGTATGATCTAGAGATTAGACCTGTTTTGAGAGAGAAAACTGAGTGGCCTGTTTCTATCTCTGTCACTGAATTGCTGCATCAAACTGAGGAAGTCACTTAACTTCTCTGTGCCCTGGACCTTTGCTGTGTGCTGTAGCGTTCAGCTCTTGTGCTAATAACAAATATTTTGCATGGCTTAATCATAAATGATTGCCTGTGTGCTAATTAGCCACAGTCAGTGCAAAGTTTATTATGCTTGTTTTCAACCTTTACACCAATTCAGGGAACGTGATGGCTAGTTTTCATTTAATTTTGGTCACGGCTTGCAGGAGGCAAAGGAACAAAGCACTGAGATCCACAGAGGAGCTGGAGGCAATGACACAGACTGCAGACTGATGGGAATTTCTGGGCTCAAGGCTGTACTCTACAAAGGATGCTGGCATCAGAGAAGCATTATTACAGTGTTTTATATTGGCCTGGATGAGTTTAAACAACCAACTGAGGTACTAGCAGCAAGTACACAGTGCAGGCCAACCTTCCAAATAAGTCCTGTGTCTCACACTGACTGCACTTGACTTTCGGTCACCAGGTTTTTTCTGTTGCTCAAACTATTAACACTAGCTGAGGTATGCTGGCCTCCTCTCACAGCTGTAGGCTGGAGGTAGTGCTTGCTTGTGAGCTCAGACTGGCAAATAAAAAAGTCAGGTCTGTAGTCTGCCAGTGTGCTTGCATCTGCACGAATGCACAATCTGCTGAAAAGCACTCAACTGCCCAAGCCCTTCAAATACCAGGGTAAAGCTGTGTCAACAGTTGTCTCCCTGACAACCTTCTTAGCACTCTTACACATGGAAAAAATCAGTCAAAATCAGTCTACAAGGAAAAAACTTGTGGAAATCCCTCTGCTGTAGACAAGGCTGCAGTTCTACCATTTGTAAGGAGAGAAAGATGTCAGGAGGGTCCCATTCTATGGCAATACTGGAAATCTAATCTGTAAGTATATGCAAAGGCAGTGAGATTAATTCAGAGGTACAGAAGCAATACAATGCTATTCTGTGCGCAAAAGCAGGCTCACATCAGTTCTGCATTTTGTGCATGGGCAGCCAAAGAGAAGAGACTCCATGATTCAAAATGTCTGCACTCTGTGTCCCAGGAGAATCAGTAAGAATTGAAGAAAACTTCGAAATGTTTTATGCATATATGAGGGAAACAAGGAAGCTGCCTTCTCCCAAGGTATCAACAGGGAAACTCAGAAATAAAGAGATTAACAAGTTCTGTGCATGGTACAATATGTTTGGATGTGTTTTTTGGTTTTTGGGGTTTTTTTTGGTGTGTTTTTTTTTTTTTTTTTTTTGATGTATCTGAGAAAGAAGCAAATTCCCTGAATTTTCCAGTATGACATGGCAAAGGAAACCCCATGAATCCCTGCAGCAGTTGCAACAGTGTCTTCATGCCCTCTGCCCTTTGTCCTTTTAAGGGGAAATGTTGGGTGGCATACAACATTTAAAAAGTTAATGATAGGCTAGCCAGTAAAAGCGACGACTTGCAGCTTTGGGTTGCAGCAGAGAAACAGGAGGGCAGCCTGTTCATACCAAATGTCTGAGAGTACCTTATTCACAGGAAGCACTGGCAGACTATAAAGTACTCTGTTAATTATTGTTGACATTGCATAGAGAGCTTCATGCTGTTCTTTCTCTGCCTGCTTTGACTTAATTTGTTTGAGAAAGTACTTTTTCTGTGCTGCAGATTATGTAAATTCATATACTCTACTGCACTGACAGATGTGTCTTTGTGTTAGAAGAAGCCATTATTTTTTTCAGTGCTGAATGTGAATGGAGCATTTCACACTGGTGGCTTCCAAAAATATTTATAAAGTGAAGCTGAGCAGCTCAAAATATTTTGCCCTCCTACATTGACATTCACCAGCCTTTATAGCAGCATTATCAAAAGCATTTGCAGTGGAATGTGCCTGAGTTGGCCACAAAAAGACTGGGTTAGTCAAGAAACGACTGAAGGTACACATTTTAGTCAGCTCTACCCCTCACAGTGTACAGCAGTTACTAATGTAACTAACCGGGCAATTATTCTATATTGTGGGTCAAAGACTACCTTACCATGATCCCTTGCTCTCGTAACTCCTGCATATCTGAGGAAACAGGATGAAGAAATAGAAAGTGAGAAAAATTTTCCTTTCTTCCTCTTTCAGCTGGTAAAATGTGGTTTGACTGTTTATTGACTACCACAGGCAGTGCTTATTCTGACAGTTGATAGCTGCTCATGGCTCTGGTATCTGGCTCTGAGTGGTGGCATTGTTCGCCTTCCACACTTCCATTCCACTTCCACTGACCATTGCCTAGGTGTCCTTCAGCTCACTCTCCACTCTTTGATTCTTCCTGAACGTGCTGCTAAGAAATGAAGTACGCTGCAGCCGCTTGGACAGAGAAAAAGGCTCCCTACGAGCACATAAATGCATCAGACTTACTCTTCGATTTAACTATAAATTAAAATGACCTCTCTGCCAATTGATTGTAATGACGTCCATAGTCTTTACCATTGTATTGAAACCAGGGCTTCCCACACATTTCTTCCCACAAGGAGTTATCCAAGAGAACTACACCTGCAATCAGTGCCCTCCAGCTGCACGTAGAAGAGCATGTCTGACTAACTCCATTAATACGGACACGATAATTGACACACTATGATTTCAATGATAAGACCAGATGTACTCCATGTGCATTCTCAGCTTTGTGCATTTCCATCTTTGAAGTTTTAAAATATATAGTGAATAGCAGTGAATCCAAGAAATCCTACTTATAAACCTACTAAATAATGTTAGCTCCATTGGCTTTGGTCAGCCCATCCCCGTCCCAGGAATTGGGGCTATGCACCATAATAGAACACTCTGATTACCCTCAGCAGGCAAATGGATAGGACAGACATTTTAAACAGGGGAAGTGTCCCTACCTGAATTAGTACAGTAAGGAGCTCAACAGCAGGGAGAGGGAGTATTTGTCATACATGATCCTGTCTTCCTAGACACAAGTTTGCATTGATGAAAAAATGGTGAGCAGTTTTACTCAGCAATGAAAAAGGACTCCAACTAATCGCCTTTCTTCATTATTTAGGAGATAAAATATCTCTCTAGTATACTCAATGATTGTACCCTGCATAGGATGCCATTTCCCTATGATGGACGTAGAAGTTTCTTTCCTCATAATCCTTGCATTATTTAGACACAATCCTTTTTTGTACATTTGCATTTTTCCATTGCTAGATGATTTTTTTTAATTGCTGATGAGTGTGTGACCCTTTTGTTGTCTATATGCAGTGTTAATTCTGCGGTATTTAAGCACGTCTAAATGAAAAGTGTCTCAGCTGAAGATCATTTTCAGTGTTTTTTTATGGTAAAAAGCCAGTTATTTTGGGTTTCTTGGTGCATTTTGGAGGCCTCTGCATTAAAGTTACTTTTAAAACCTTGAAACAGGAACGAATAACACACTTTAAAGCATGTGTTGCCATGTATTTGCTACCCTCTTGCTTATAGCTTGCAGCAGGTGAAAAAGCAGTAATGGGTGACTAAGAATGCAGTAAAGGAAAGAAGTCTGGAGAACAGTAACAGCAAACACATGTGGTCTTTTGTATTCTTTTGTATCCTGTGAGGTATTAATTTCCTTTAGTGAATTTGTAGCTTAATTAAAAAAAACCCAAACAAAAACAAAACAACAAACAAGCTGAATTTTCCCTTTTGCTCAGCACAAAGTAAGAGAATACTAACAATTTTGATTAAAATATTACTGAAGAAGCTATGCCTCTAGTATTCGTGGACTTGTTTCGAACAGAAATGAGATACAGAGTTTGCCTCTAATGCAACCATGCCAAGGAAAGTGGGAATTGATATGACAGATCAGTTCAGACTATATGAAGAACTGGGTTATAGGATGAGGGTTGACAGGGATGTTCTTCTAGCATGAGGTAGTCCTCCAGATGAAGGATTATGTGTCTGTGCAGAAGGCATTTGTTTTCGATCGCCAAGCCATGACTGTGAAGTAGGCTTCCTTTCCTCTGGGACCTTATCTCAGATTACACCAGCTCCTACTGCAAGTGAAGAACACCTTTCTTCGACCTTGACATTACTGGAATAAATGTTTAGGGGCATGTAAAATCTCAAAACAAACACTCCTCTCCTTGGGGAACAGATAAGTGAACAAACACGTGACAGATGATAGTGACGTTACTTAACGCGTGCCTGATCCGCACGTATATTCTGCTCTCACTGGAGTGGTAAGTGGCCACAAAAGAAAAACAGGTCATGTAACCGGTGTGCCTGGTGTATTAGTGAACAGGTCCGTAGGCGTATGCCTTGACACAGATGCAATGTTTGAAGATACTGGATTTCCCAAAGAAGCCCTGAACTTGATGCAGAAGTCTTGTTAAGAGCTTTCGAGCTTCGTAAAAATTCACTTTCAAAATTCACCTCCCACCCAAAAAGTACAAATGCATTTTTGCAACCAGCTCATAAAATCTTCCCATTGCAACATGGTGACTCAGTCTTGAGAAAGACTTTTTTGGAAAATTTTACTTGGGATTGCATGCTTAGGATTGGTAGGTGTACAGTCCTTATGTGAAGACCTTTTATCAAGAACAGCCTTGCCACTGCCTCTCATCAGGTGGAGAAAACAGATGCCTAGCAGCAGCTACAGGTGTGTAATGTTCACTGAGATGTCCAACTGCATGGAGAGACAGGAGAAACAGGAACTGGTCAAACTGGTTCTGGAGGCCCCGTTAGGGGCTCCCTGGTGCTGGGTCTTTTTCAGGCAGGCTGTGAGGCCCGGTGCGACAGGGTGACTTCCATCGGAAAGAGCCTTGCACTCCTGTTTTTTTAATCCTCTCTCACTCCGATTTTTGTCCTAATTCCTTCTCCCCTTTTTACAGCGTTTTGTGTGAAAGAATACACTGGCAGTGCTGAGCGCTGCACTGGAGGGAGGCCCCAGTTAAACGGGCTCCAGATGTGCTCTAACTGGCCTGGCTGTGTGCGCTGAAGAGCAAAGCCTGCCTCTTGGGCTGGGAGCAGGCACCCATGTGCCAGGCGATGCACGTGGCTGGCTGCCACAGTTACTAACCTAGTATTAACTGCATTAATTGTGGACATAAACAGTGTTTAGTGCCAAGCATGTCACAAGCTGATTATAAAAGCTGTGGTGTAGGCAGAGTTTCAAATTGTGCTTCACTTTTAATTTCCAGCGCCCTTCCCACCCCTCCTCCCCCCTCCCCCT
>VZTE01004974.1:615135-677416 GCA_013397775.1 Eulacestoma nigropectus | reverse complement strand
ATTCCTTGAATGTGTCTGCGTATTTACCAAAATACAAATGTGTACCGAGCGGTAGAGCTATCGAGTTGTAAATACTGCGAGTACCTGCTAATGGCTGGGAGCTGTCTCCAGACGCCTGGAGTCAGGGAGGGAGCGCCTGCAGCCCCCGGCCAGGGAGAGCCCCCTGCCCCCGCGGCCCGGCCCGGCCCATCCCGTCCCGCTCCGCCGCTGGGCGCAGCTGACCTACTTTTTCTGCATTTCTCCCCACACTGCCCCGACCCCTCCCACGCACGGGGCTCGAAGGCTTTTAACCCTTCGGAGCGCAGCACAGCAGCCGCAGCCGCGGCTCCCCGGTCGCGGCCGGCCCCGGGGCTTGGAGCGCGGCTCGTCGGGCTGGGCCGCCGACCAGCCTGTGCCCGCAGCACCTCCCACTGGGCAGTGTGCGGACATGGACCGGCCGCACCGGCCTGAGCCACCGCTTCTGGCTGCTCGGCTATTGCCCTAAGATTCCCCGGGGCTGGTGTCGACTCGGCCACTCGCGAATCTCCCCTGTTTCTCCCGTTAACGAACCTTTAACAAAACAAATAATAACCGTAGCGAAATACGAGGTACCTAGAATTCACAGAAATGGTGCTGTTGGCATTTCCGTACAATGCAGCCCCACCTTCTTGCAAGGGACAGGTCATCAAAGCGTTTTGGAGAGGCTCTGCTCTTTGTGGCTCATGCTCTGGCACTTGGTCTGGGAAAGGCTGTATGATTATGGTGACAAAACATGTCTGACACAGCATACACTGAATACTGGCTTGCTGTGAAGAGCACATGTAAGTGCTTTGTGTTTGATGTGCTTAATGTGGTCAAATAGTGCTCAGTATGATATTCAGCTGATTAACTCACTTTTGGATTGTGCTTTGCCTTCCTGTGTTTTTGCTAAAACAGTGGGTTGTCTTTCGCTCTTTTTAGAAAAATACTAGAGGAAAAGCCCTTTAGTTGCACAAAAGTCTGGAAAGGGGGAAGATAATACTCTCACATTTTTAAATATATGAGTCTTTCCAGAAAGGCCAGAAGTGGAATGTTATGAAATTTAAAAATTGCCTTGGGTAAACACCTTTCAACATGCAAAAATCTTTGCTTGCAATGAAAAGTGCCTGCTGGGTTTTAGTAAAGATTATTAGACAACTGTGGAACTCGTCAGCAAAGCATTTCCTCAAGTATGTAAACACTACTGAGTATACAAACAAATTGCATTCAAGTACATGAAGATAATGGAATGGTCACTTTGCCCGAAAAAGTTAGTTTCCCTGGTGCAGCTGGTGAAACTTGGAACAAAAGTAAAACTGCTGGGAAAGGAGTTTCCCAGCAACACAAGTTTCATAGGTCCAGGACCAATGGGCATCCATGGAGTAATCAAGCTCTGTGGTCACTGTGACCGTGGAGTAACAGCTGTGGGTCACTCTTTTGGCTGTTGTTGCAGGATGGTGGGGATGGGCAGTGGGCCTTGTTTCTGGTCTAGGGGAAGGCCACTTACACCGTTGGTGAGAGCATTATTTGTGTTTTGAGAATGTGCTTAGCTGTGCTCCATTGCTTTAACACATTTCCGCTGAGTGGCCACTGACCTATTTGTAATCTGTTTCGCAGAAGTTTTATTTTGAGTGTGGTAAGTGGTGAGTTGCAGGGACATCTGGGCATGGTCTTCCCCCTCCCACAAAGGAGACGCCTTCAATCAAGCTTTGGGCCACCTAACAGTGTTGGGTTTTCCTTAGCTAATGTCATACGGTCCTGCTGTTAAGGGTGATAAATAAATAAGTCCCCTCCAGACTGTCAGATCTTTCAGCAGCCTTGATGAGAATAACTGCCAGGTGTCAGTGATGAGGGCTGTGGTCCTTGGCAGCGCTTTAGGGTACTGTCCATGAAATACTGGGGTAGTTCCTGGAAAAGCAGGATTTTATAGAGGGATTATGGGTATTTGTTCATCTAAATGTGTCGAGGTGCTGCTTGTTCCCCTATGTCTTTCTCAAAACACAGTATGAATATTGGATTGCAGATGGCTGTCACTGAGAAGTATAAATTAGAAGGACTACAGCATACAGCCAGTGAATCCCTCTACCTCCTTTGCAGTTGTCTCTGGGTAACTATCCTGATTACCAGATGGTTCAGTCGGGGTTTGTTTCTTTTGTTTGTTTTTAAAGAGCTGTATGCAAGTTGCAGTGAACAGTGATGATAAGGGACAAAGAATTTGCACTTTAAACAGGGAGTAAATTTTTGGTACCCATCAAAGCAGAAACATGAAGATTCTGCAAAAAAATTGGCAGGCAAAAGCATCTCAACACAAATTTAGTGGTCAGTTTACTATCACAAAATGATCTTTAGGGTTTGTTTTTTTTTTTTTTTCACAAAAAATGAATTACTTCTTTACATCATTAATGATTAAGTAAAAAAATGAGTAATGACTGCAAAAGCTGGTCTTAGTTACAGAGTTCATAAGATAAACTTACTAAGGGGTGTTTTTTGAATGTTTTCAGGTTATCTCAGAGAATCTGTGGTATGGGAAGTAAAAATGATGTTGAATGAGTGCCCCCAAGTGTCTTCCTGCAGTATATGAAAGCCCATGTCTTAAGTGGGAGCAAAAACAACACTGCACCACAGAGTTCTGTAATTTTAAGTGGGACATCTCAGAGGCAATGAGTTCTGTTAGAGTGAGAGGAGTTATAATTATTATTCCATTGAAGTGCAAGAGCAGCCTCTGGAAATCTGATAAAGGTGAAATGTCTGTGGTAGGGGCAGAAAAAATGACACAATGTTGAATCTCCATCCATTTGTCTCTCTGTTCCATTTTGCTTATCTTCTGAGTGAGTGCTCGATGCTGCCCCGGTGCTATCTGTGTCTGTGTCTGTGCTGTGTCGGATGATGGTGTGATGCACCTTATCTCTCTTTAGCAGGGCTGGTGTGTGTCACAGGACCTCCTAACAGGTAGTGTAAGTTATGGATCTGGCTGTTAACAGCTGCATTTTGGCCCTCCTTCTGCTGCTATTGATCCCAGTGCTGACCATACCAATAGCTGCCTTGGGGCAAGGCCGAGACTTGTGTGTATGAACATCACAGACTCAACAGAAAAAACAAGCTAGGTGTTGTCAAATGTCCTCCAAGACAGTTTCATCCTGGCTTCCCTGCAGATTAGATGTTCCTGACAGTTCTTTAGATTTTCAATTTATACACTAGTGCGACTAAAGAAGGAGGATTTGTACCAGTCTTACAACTTTCTGAATTTCAGTTGATTCAAGACATAGACACCCAAGTGTGTTGAAACTCCAGTTGCATTTCTCTATGCTGGATGTTGGGGCAGAAGAGTGATGCCAAAAAGCCATCTTACATTGCACACAATAATAACTGCTCCTTGTCGTGCTGGAGTTCATTCCCTGAATTTCCACACTGCAGCCAGTGAGTGAATTTCCAAAGCAGCTACACAAAGAGTTGTGGTGGGTAGCAAACTGATTATCTCTCCTCAGGAATGTGAGGTGCCTTTTGTTCTGGTTAAACAGCAGAAGGGGAGTAGACTAGGACAGGGGTCTAGCCAGAGAGACTGTTTATTGCAGGGTTTTGGTAATGTACTTCTTTGGACAGAAATAGTTAGGTCACGAAATGTGCTGAAGCCTGCATACAGAAATTGAACTCTTTTTTTCTGGAACCTATTTATATATAGATAAACGGATCAATCTGTAGTACATGGCACCCATAACACTTGGAGGAGTGCCAGGGAGCAAAGAGGGCACCATACATTTTGGGGACTCTGAGCCGTGAGTGTGCAGGCACAGAGTCTCTGTTTAATCAGCAGCCCATTGTATGTCTCAGGGCCTTTCCACAGAAGTTAATGGATGAACAGACTTCTGCTGGTACAAATTTTCCATTGGAGCACTCTTTGTTCTGCTCTGTTTTATTATTTCAGTATAAATTAACTTAAAAGAGTCAGGTTTACCATTGTCCGAGCATGCTGTGAAAAAACTCACCTTTGAAACCATATGTAACTCTTCTTTTCGTGATGAAGGGTGGAACTGCAAAGTACAGAGACAGGCATCAATGTATTGACCTTGAACTATTTGGAAGGACTTTCGCTATTTGTATGGGTGATTTTTATTTTGTGGTACCTATTGTGTCCAAAGGGGGCAACTCTCGGGTGATTTGGTCTCACTACTTGTAAAATTCCTGCTATTGATTTGTTATTTACCAGTGTGCAGGGCTGTCTAAGCGTCACTGTGTGGTGTGCTGGATAACTAGACTGCCCTCTGTGTGTGGGTAGGCAAAGCAAAGTGCTAGACGTATATGAACAAGGTGAGAAGTATCTTTGTAGGCTCAGAGAAATGTCTAAGCTTTCGTTTAGTCAAAATTAACTTTCTATACAGAACATTAAGTAATTAGCTGTCCTTTTCCTCTTGTGCCCTTGCCAAGCACAATAGACAAAGTTATCAGTATTCTTGCCAGTAATTCACCTATTATCTCAGTTTAAAAGTATTTCATTGTTTCAAGGACAGTTTTTAATATACTGGAAACTGTTACTGTCAGAGTGTGATATCTGGGCATGATCTCACCATTCATTCAAGAGGAAAAATAAAAGCTTCTTCTCTGAAATGGCCAACCTTACTACAGCTTTAAAAGCACTCTTTGGGGAGCTGAATAAAAGCAAATGGCAAACTAAAAAGTGTTGCTAAGGAACAAATCCAGATGCTTCCAGATTTTATGGGGAAAAAAAAAAGATACAAGGACACACCCACTGGGTTGGACTAATGATTTCCAAAAGGAAACTATCGGAGAGATATTCTTCTGTTATCCAAGAGCGCTAGTTTACTAAATAAGGAGATAATAAGACAATAAGAGCTTTGAGAGCCAGTATAATTAATAAACATGAATGAGGAGGCTCTCCAGAGGAAAAGATTTGCACAGGACCTGAATTTATAGTAAACATTCTACTTTAATAACGTCTGTGGAAAATCACTTAAACAAGTTGCACAGTTGATAGGACATGTTGCACTGGTGAGAATTAGGTGGAAAACCCACAGTAATGGTGTACTTTGACGCAAGGAAAGTTCGTGTTGTCATGACGACTAATGTGTGGTATGTGCTGACATGCCCTGCTAGGCAGTCCCACACTCCCAGCCACTTACCTGTAGCAAAAGATGTTCTCAGCTTCCACTTTCCAGCTATTCAGTAGTTTTAAGAGAATGACCTCACAGCTGTAGCTGTTCCCAGATAAGCTCCTCCTTAATGCACACAGCTTCAGGTGTTTGGTTTTCTGTATTACCTATCAGAATTTCTTCATGTTTCTACTGAGCATAGCTGGCTGACGAGGTTTGGTTTTCCTTTGATTCTTAGTCTTCTAACAGTGTGGGTTTTCTCACTGCATTTATGAAGGACCATGTTAATGTATCTTAATATCTGGCTAAAAAAGGTCAGAAATTATACTAAACAGTTCATGAATAGCTGATGCCCAAATAAGTCATATTTTTTAAAAAAATGTGAAATCTTGTGCTCATCACAACTTGCTACAAGAAATGTTACCTGTGAACGAGTAAATGACCAAAGTGCAGATCACTGGGCACAATTTACTAGAGTAGAAAGCTACGAAATACCTCTCAAAATGAAATGACCAGTATATTTTTGGTCTTGGAAAAAACTATGGTTACCTTAGGTTTTATTTAATTAAATAACATAGGAATATATTAATTTTGTGACTCTCTTCTCTCAAGTTTTTCTTAATAAAATTATACCTTTATATGTCTTTGTCAAATCTCTTTTTTTCCCCCAAGACAAATAGTTTGTATTTTTTATTACACAGAATTATGCTAAAATGTAAAAATTATTTTAAATAATTACATGACACCTAATTTCAATGAAATTGAAATTGAATTGAATTGAAATGAATTCTCCTTCAACAATGAAAATATTTCCATTTCTAGCTAACAGCAACAATAAAAAATTGTTTATTTTGTTGAGGACAGCTTTACTAACAGCGTGCTAATTGATGCTTAATCCGACTTCTTTTGAAGTATTTCTGCTAAAGGCATTTGGAATGGACTCTGAAATACTGGTTCATATGGAGGAAGATAGTTATTTTGACGTTTTTTCTTCAGGTTTATTGGACATCCCTTTGGCTGTAGGCTGAAAAAGTTGGTGTTCTTCAAAGAGCAATTTCCTTTTATTAAAATCTTCAGTCAGAGAAACACAGCTTTCATTGTGCTTTCTGCTATCTGAGTCATGTTCTCAATGGGTGATTGATCAACACTTCGTCAAGCCTGGACATGGTAAACTACAAAAGCAACATGATGAATGGGATTTAAAATGTGCTTCAAAATAGAGCTCCTTCTTTATGATCAAAATGAAGGAAAATATTCCACCAGCACCTCAGATCCAAAATAAAACTGCCAAGTTAAACATGACAAAGTTAATTTAAGGTTATATTCTGACTGCCATGTAGACATTGAAGAGAAAAGTCAAACAGAACAAGACAGGTCAACAAGCGGACTAAGCAATGTTACCTTTGGATCTCATAATTACTAAAGCATCTTGAAAAGTCAAAAGAAAAGTGATGATATTTGGCCACATTCCTGGACTAAACTGTCTCTCCTGTCTCTCTTCCTATCATGTACCTTTAGTCCAGATCTCTATGGGTAGTGTCCAGAAGGAAGATGGGAGTTCTGCCTCCTTGAATGTGAGGTTTTTGATTACTGTGATTTCCTCATATATTCAGTCTTCCGGTTTAATTATATTTTTCTTAGGTTTTTAAGAAATGGCACCTGGGGGTATCACAATATTCTTCTTCCTTTAGATGCCTTTCTTTTTTTCCCAGCTGCTAACCTCATGTCTCGTATTGCATCACAAGGTGACACCTGCATTTACTTTCAGTCCTGTGTGTATTCTTGCAGTTTTGGGCTATAAGCTTTCCGGGATAATTCCTTTCCCAAACAGCTGGGCAGCGTGATCTTGACTAAGTACTTAAAAATGATAGGACAGTAAATAATGAATAATGAACAGCTTTTTTTAAAATCTGAAATAGGAAAGTTGGATTTTAGTGTGACAGTTCCTTGAAATAGGGATGACAACGTTTTACAAAGTTACTATCAGGCAGCTGCCAGGAAGTAGTGGCCTGATAGTAACACCTTGTGATCAATGTTCCCAGGAGCGGCAGTTTCAAAGGTACCCATGGCAGAATCTCAATGGCTTTTTTTAAAATCTTTCTTCTGGTTGATGAATGTTGGTATCCTAGCACTGAGACGTGCTTCTAGTCATCCAACACCTATGACTTGGACGTGCTCATTGTTAGATTATGTGATTTGTCAGGTGATTATTTGTGGCTCCTCAGCCTGACTGGGCAGCCCAGTGTGCTGCTGGAATGGTGGAGAGCCCCAAGAACCCTATGAGAGACCCTGCTCCATCTCCCCTGGGCTGCTCCAGGGAGCAGCTGGACCTGCTGGAGGGATCCATATTGTGTATGTATACGGATATGTTTCTCTCTAAGGGATCTCATCCTGACTAACCAACAAGGGCACGAGAGGAGGTTGCCGACTGTGTTTGTGTTTGCCTGAGGGCTGAGCATGCCTGTGTGTGTGGCTGGCCCTGCCCTCACACTTGGCTGTACTGGGGCATGCGGAGTGGTGTCACCCTGACCTCTATCAGGCCACCAGCTCTGTCAGCCCCAAAGTTTCGTAAATCCTTTGCACGTCAATAGCTTACTGTTGACAGGGAAAGTGACACAATTCCAAGATATTTCAAATGTCTTCACAATAATATGTCTGAAAGCTTAAAAAGCAAATAATGCCTATTTATACATTTTATTAGGAGTTTTAGTTTGCATGCTTAAAGTTACTGGAAGTATGCTCTTGTAGTTTGATTAATAATATCTTTTTAAATAAAAGGGGTTTTGAATGAATGGTGGTTGTTTTTTTCAGTGTCTTCTCACAGGAGACTTGTCAGAGTTTGCATAGCCTAACTTAACTTTCCTGTATCCCAAGAAGATACGTGCAAGAAAATCCTTTGATAAAGTTGAAATGCACATTCTTTTGTTTGGTGGATACTGTTGCCCCCTGGAGGCCATTTCTCGGTTTTCACAATGTTAGATTGAAACTTAAATTAAAACTTAGAAATGTTTGCTATTATAAACAAAATATTCCCTTTAGCAGTTAAAAATATTGTGACTTTAATTAAAAGGGTTTATGAGCTTATCAAAGAAATAACTGATTTCTTACTATGCTAATTATTTTTCTACATTTGCTGTTTAGATTTGCAAATTGCTAGAGAGTAAAATTTAATTGGTTTTTAAGGGAGATGAATATTTAATTTGAATACAGTACTTGGGAAAAATAAGGATTTTGTGAATATGTGTGTGTGTTTTTTAAACTGTGTAGATAATCAGCCTAGGGAGTGTGAATGTCTCCACATGCACTGCAGACAGGTTTGTACGCAATGCTCATAGAAGTTGCTCATATTGCTTATATTGCTCATAGAAGTGCAAGAGAAAGGGCAGTGCAAGGCTGGGAGTAAAGGCAGCACTGGGCCTCACTCAGGCTTTGTAGGTGCTGTATTGCACCTGGTTGGAAACAGTGCTAGAGTTGAAGGCAGCTCACGGAGCTCAGAGCTTTGTGTGGCCAGTGACAGCAAGGCTTTGGCTAATGGCCAGGTAGGCAGCGACTCAAACCTCACATCCATCTCCTTCTCCACTGCATGGCCTCCTGGAAAGGGAGCCCTGCTGGGCTTCGTTCCAGAGGCACACAGAGTCGCCTTCTGAAGTAGAAACAACATCTCTGCATTTGTGTGAGAAGTGCGTCCTCTTTTCCCTTTGTTTCTGGGTCTCCTAGAGTCTTTGGGCTTTTTACAACAGTTTGGTGCATGCCTATCTGCAGCTGACATTCAGCCTAGACAGCAATGAATGTCAGTCACTGGCCATTGGAGTAAAATCTGAACTACTGCCCCAATTGCATTGTTAATAATTAATTGGGCTGCTCACGCAGAAAGGTTTTATTTTATGTGACTACAAGCCTATTTCTAAATATTTAGCTCTTACTGGCATTGCTAAATATTGTCACTAATGGTATGAATTAAGTGTTAAGTTATACATGTTAAATTGTTTAGCTTTTGTAATTATTGCCTTGCCTATGCTTGTAATAGACTTTTTTCTTCAGAGGTGCTATACCACTCAGCTCTGATTTCTAGTGCTCTGATCTGTGCTGCCTCCCCAGTCCTGTGGGGTGCTGGAGTTAGTTTTGCTGTTCTAAACCAGGCTTCCTGCCCTGGTGAGCACCAGCATTTCAGGACATAGCCATGCTGGCAAAGAAATAACCCCATACTAATGCGAAGAGTATCAGGTCTGTGAAAGGAACAGAATAAGGGCAGTGCTGGGTACTGCTTCTCCTGTGTATTGTCTAAGCCCAGTGAGGCTGATGTATCTGGTGGTTAATGAGCCATACACCAGGACAGACTCCCTGTTCTAGACCCCTTCTTGGTATTTGGCTGTTACTTTCCATCCTCACATCAATCCTATGCTGCAGGAAGTCTGGCAGCTTTCTGAACAGGCATATGGAGAGCATTTGTTTCTCCTTGCAAACTCTTTGTCTGAAGGCTGCAAGTGTCCCTCCTTCTCCTGCTCTTTCTTTTCTTCCTCTCCTCACCACGGGTTCAGTACTTCACTTCATGCAAAACTTAATCTGGTCTGTTGCACTGAGCTTCATTAGCACTTCATCTAAGCTGAGTTATGGCCTTTAAAAGTGCTGAAAATCAAAGAAAGGGTGCCTGTTAAGGAGTGCAACAACTGGGCTTGAACTGGTTATTTTCTGCCAGTAATGTCCGTAGCACATGCAGTAGGTTCAAGTATTGTAGTATAGCAGGGTAATATCAGTTAAAATTACTACTGTTTTTTTCTGGGCACACTTGTGAATAAAGAGTTCATATAATATGAGATGCCAGGAATTTGTAGTTGAAGCTCTCTTGATACGCTTCCTAACTAATTAAAAGAATTAAATTTTCTGCTGATGGAAAAGTTCAGTCCATGACATAGCTAGCAGTGTTGATAAACTGAAAAATATTTAAATTTTGAGGATGATCTGATGATTTGAGTCTTATCACATACATATGCTTCCACATTTTTTTTACGTATGTCTTGCATGTATTAAGTTTAAACACTTATATGTAAACCAACATTAACAGTGTATTTCTGTTCCTTCCAAATTTCTAGTTTTAGAAATTAAGACACACATAGACAGAAAAGCATTGAGGATGCTCATTACAGGGAATGGAAAAGTCTTTACTCTCCTGCCTCTCTACAGGTTCCCTCCGTTTCTTCCTGAATGCTCTCAGCCTGCTTCTACATACCTAATCCTCCAGCCAGAATCCTTCTTATGTTGCTTTCGGTAGATATATATACATAAACGTAAACTTAATTCTTTTAATTCTTTCCAGTTCCTGAATGACCCTAGATGTCAAATAAATGAGGTTACCCCACAGTTGCCTCCTGCACTCCTACTACAGAGGTGCTGGCCCAGCCTGGGCAGATGGGGTTCCTGGCTGAGGCCACAGCCCAAGGGATCTGAGCAGCCACCTTCCAGACTGAGGCAGAGAAGAACATCAGAGAAGGAGGAGGATGTAACATGGGAGGAAGGAGAGGACTGCAGAGACTTGGACCCTGTAAACAAGCCAGTTCAGAGGCAGGTGAAGTTCTCTTTAGAGAACATCTGGAACAGACCTGCTGAAATTGTCGGAATAGGTCTGATTGATGGATCTTAGATTGGGGTGCAAAGGGGTGTTTAAGGTGTGTGTGATTAAGTTTCACCAGATTGAAAATGGATGAAATAGCTGTTTACTTTCCTTTTGAAAGGGAAAAATATCGATCTATGCGTTATTCACATACAGGAGGCTTAAAATGATGAGCAAATGTTTTGTTTTCACCTGGGATACAGTTAATTTTCTTCTTAGTAGCTGTGGTTTGAATTCATTATGATGATAATGTTGATAACACACCTATGTTTTGGTTGTTGCTAAGTAGTGCTAACCCTAAGTCAAGGACAGCTGGCCTGAACTGGTAGAATATCATGCCCAGTGTATAAATTGGGGAGAGTTGGCTGGGAGCTGCTGATCTCTGCTGTGAGATGGGCTGGGCATCAGTCAGCAGGTGGTGAGCAACTGAGTTGTACATCACTTGTCTTTCTTGGGTTTTATTTCTCTCTCTGTTTTTGATGACTCCCTTTTAATTACAGTTAGTATTATATTTATATTATTTTTATATTTTATTTCAAGTGTTAAACTATTCTTATGTAAACCCACCTCCACATCCCCACTGGTGCTTAGGGTGCAGTAAGTGAGTAGCAGTGTGGTACTTTAGTTGCCTATTGGGGCTAAACCATGGCAGGGAAAAATCATTTTTGCTTTCAAAATGTCATTTTTAACCTTGGTACACTTGAGACTTTGGTCAGGATGTCTCTTGAGAAATAAAGACTGCATATGAAATGAGGCCTCTTGGGAAAATGAAAGGGCTCAGGCCTAGGACTGAAGCTGTAGGAGGGTGACCAAGGTCAAGGCAGATCAACAGCATCATCTGCAAGATGATCCTGCTCAGCTTTCTTTCCGGTGAATGTGAAAAGAGAGCCTTTACCATAATATTTAACACACAAGGAGTGCTTCCCCAGGAAAGTCTTAGAGAAACCTGAACAGCCATTATGGGGAGGCTGAGGCATAGAGGAAAAATGAGGTGTATCTCCACAAGGCAAACATGGTCTCAGAGATAAATAATCTTGATATGCTGACTTCTGCTCTGTGTTTGTTCTGTTGGTTAAAAAGCTGGGGAGGGGGAAGGTAGATCTTAAGGCCATATTGCTTTGGAGAAGAGAGGAAGTTAAAATATCCACCAGTGTTTGAAATATGCCTCTTTTTCCTGTTAAAACCTCCAGTTTTAGGAACAGGGCTTTAACGGTCACCACAAGGAAGGTTTAGGCTAACCATGGTAGCACGGACAGCTAATCCTATCTTCTGTTTCTGCTCTGACCACAAAATGCAAACCTTAAGAGGTTTATAGGCAGTGATGAGGTGAGAGCTGCCCTGCCTGCGTGCTGGGTGGTATTTACAGCTACAGAAACATGAATAAAGCGAGCTCCAGAGGGGCGTTAATTGCCATCAGTTATGAATACCACGGCAGGAAGGAGAACTAAAACCAGAATGCGGCTTCGTTTGTGGGTGATGGAGGGCAAGTACAGACACAAGCTGAAGATTTGTGAGAGAAGGAGGTATTTATAATTAACAGCAAGGAGGAATTCTAAATTGGAGCAACTTTATGGTGACCACAGTGCAACCCTGGGGCCATCAGTGCTGCCAGCATGGCCGGAGCTTGGCTTTGTCTGCCATGGCAAACAGGTGGATAAATAGAAGATGACACTGTTGCACGCGTGTGCGTGAAGCAGCTGGCCGATTGGCAGGACTTCCAGCACTTTTCTCCCGACTACAAGAGAAGCGGAAAAAACCCCAAAATCAAATAGGCTTACTGACACAAAGAGGTTTTGGGCATTGTGATGCACCAATAGCCCCATCCTTTAAACCCCTGAAAATCAGTAGCTCAGGGTTCTTCTTTCTGGGTCTAATTTACTCAGCCCAGTAAACCCCAAGCCTGTGCACAGCTCTTCTGGTCTAAGTCAGTGTAGGGAAACTAGAGGAAAAAAACACACAAGACCTTTGGAAGGTCCCTTCACATAAATTGCTTCCAATGAATTATTTACAGTTTACATTAGCAGCCACACTCTACGTGATATCATTAAATTTTACAAGGCTGTGAATGAACAGCTGCATCTTACACAATATTTTTTCATCTTTGCATGTAAGACACTGTTTTTTTCAAGGCTGTTCCCTAGGCAAGTAACATTATTTTTTCATTCAGCCACAGGGAAAGCTGCCATTACTTCCTTGAAAAATTGTACCACTCTTTAGTGTGAAGTATTAGCAGTATTTCTTAAAAGCTAGTTTACTTTGGCCTTACAGGTAAGGTGTGTGGGGGGGAAATGCTCCCACAATAATTCAGAAAATGAGTTTATTTCAGAGCTATGGTTACAGTTTACAGTGCTAATGATTCATAGCATAGAAATCTTCTGCTGAATACCTGTGTTGGAGAATACTCCCTTGCCTTCGTTGTCATGTTAACATGGGAATTTGCGCAGTTGTTAGATCAAAGGCTCCAGGAGCTGCCCCTGCTTAGAGATTGGAGATGCTCTAAGCTTGGGCAAACAGCCTGGTGGGGTTGCTTATATGCAAGCTGATACAACTCAAGGAGAGTCCAAGGAGATCCAGTACCTGGGATCTGACTGGTTACAGGGCTTTCTATACATAGGGGCTAAGGTAGACAGGGTCTTCTGCAATGGACTTGAAAGGAGTCCATTCCATAGACGCACCTGGCTGAATGTGAAGATCAGTGCGGACAAATGTAAATGAGTTCTTTCCTGTAATGCTGAGTATGGAAGTGATAACTGGAATCCATACATCTGTGTGCCAGTGACTGGATGAAGCTGATGTAGCAGATGTACCAGGAACAACTGTGTAGCAGCCACACGTGGGCATCTGCCAGACTCTTAACCTCTCCCAGATTTCAAACTAAGAGACAGGGCCTCGCGGTTCCTTCACATCTTGAAACACTTTCACAGCAGAAGGTGTACTTCCCTTCCCATTCCGGGCCCTCCTTGAGGAGACCTGACATAAGGATTTCCAAACCAGAAGATGGATCAAAAATGCGTCACTTTTGGGAGAGAGGATGATGGACAGGGAGAGATGGACAGGTGCTAGGTGTTAGCTGGCTTTTCCCAAACTGTCTTGCACATTTGTAATTTGTTTCTGACTTCAGGAGCAGCATCCAAGTGTGATTTGTTAATTGACAAATGACAAGAGATTAGGTGGCTGCTCTTCTGCTTTCTCTTCCTTATAAGCAAGGATTCCCGTACCCTGTGCTGCTCAGCAGAAGTAAACAATATTCCTTGGGACAAAATGTAGCTTTCCTCTGGCTCTTCACAACACTTAGCTCATGGCAGTTAATGCCATTAGTCAGAGATCTCCAATTTAAATGTCATAAAATATTAATTATAAGGCACTCACTGTCTCTCCCCAGGTGTATCTGCTCAAGATGCTGCTGAAGTCCCATTGGGCAGGAATTATGGGGACAGAAAGAGAAAGATGTTTTGTTTGTGCTATGGAGGAGGTTAATTAGAAAACGTCTCACATTTTTGGTGAACTTAATTAATTTGATTACTTTAGAAGAGAGTCCTGATTACACCTGGAAAAGAAAAGCCCAATAGCAAATTATGGGTAATTTGATACAAGACCACTCAAGTTTATGGTTACATGGCAACTGCGTGTTTTGCTGCCTTTTGAGTAAGAGTAGTGACTAAGACCTGAGCAGAGGAAGTGGCACAGAATATCCATGGGTCAGAAATTGCCTTGTTCTGGTTTCCTGGGAGAAAGGCCTGATGATTCCAGTGAGTAAAAGAGAGTGTTGCCATGGAAGAAGACTCTCCAGTTGTTCCCTATTTTTACTAAGCAAATTATGTCTGGAAATCACCTTTCCAGTGATACTATTTGTCAAACCTTAGCTACTTGCCCGATGTTTAAACTCTATTACACAGTATTAATAAGCTTCTTTCTTTATTCTGTCAGTGAGTTTATAAATAACTAGATTTTGTCAGTGATGTTATGCACATAAACTTAAACAAGCTCTAAGTTTCTATGGTTTTCAGCCACCTTTCTACACCTGTCCTTTGTGAAGATGTATTTCAAAAGCCATTTTCCTGCCAGTGGCTGAGCTGGTGATATATGGGATTTCATTAGTAAGGCAAACAGATACAAGCTGATGTTTTGGTTGAATCAGCTATTGGAGCTGGGGGTTACAGAAAATCCTTAGACATGTGTGAACAGGCACGTTGGTGAAACCACCAAAGAAAAGAGCAATATAAAGGAAGTCTATATCTTTAATATTTCTCAGAGCTGTGGTAGTTGTCCCAAAGGTTAGTCTTGCTTTGGAACTACTGTTTGAATGTAAAGAGAAGCCCTCTTGAGCTAAACACATGCCTTTTATTTTGCAGCATCTCCTTCCTCATAGCACGTTTACTAAACCTTGCATATTAATGTGATAATACACCGTTAGATCTAGCTTGCTATTGGCTGTTGCTATGAGGTCCTGGGAGGCTGGCAGAGCTTCCCAAGGGTTCACCAATGCTGGGAAGTCCCCCTGAGGTTTTTGGGGCATTCCTTCCCTTAGCTGCCAATCCCACTCTGGGTTCTGGCAGCACAGGGTGGGGGAGCAGGGCCTCCTGGGCATGTGCTGCCCCATGCCACTGCGACATGCACCGGGGCATGAGCACAGGGCCTGGGTTGCTCCATGGAACTCAGAGGTTGTATGTGAGCATCTAGTTGCCTTGAGTGGTCAAACAGGTTCTGTAGTGAAACAAAGGAAAAATGAAACCTCTTCTAGCACCTCTGTTAATGCAACAGGGAAATTTTTTTGTATAAGGTATTTCCTTTTGGCTGTGTTGGCAATTACTGGCTTTTTGCCAAATTGATCTTGCATCTAGAACTTTTGCCATTGTAAGTGTGTCAGGCAGGGAATGAAAAAGAAATCAAAGCTGCGCTGACAACACCTTTCAACACTGATGAGGAATCACACACAGAGATGGGAGGTGAGTAAGCAACTCAAGGCCACATTCTGCTCCAGCTATGCAGAGACAATATGCTGAAGAACAATAAAGAGGAGCAGTTTGCTTAGGAAAGTCTCTCAAGGCTGTGGGATTTTGGATATGTGCCCCTATTCTTTTGGAAAGTAATAGCATTAAGTCATGGAGAAGAGCAAGGAAGACACATACTCTTCTGAAAAAACGGCCTATTTAGTGTCTGGTTTTCTTTCTCTCAGTCCAGGGAAAATATTGTGCAATACAGGTGATGGATGTGTTGCATTTACAATATCAAAAGATGAAAAGTCAGTTCTTGCAAAGCTTAAACTCTAGTTGGGTTGTGTAAGAGAACAGACTTGACATTGCACATGACCTGATCATGAGTGGTAAGCTGTACCTGTACTTCCATATTTCTATAGATCAGGGATTTGTAGCAGATTATATCCTGCCCCATCAAACTTTCATGCTTTTAGTACAGTTAGGTGGTGTGAGACAATTTCTGTCAGGAAGCTTTGGCAAGCAGAGTTTCCAACTGCTCTGGGCCTTGCAGCATCAACCTGAGTGTTTGTGACATGCAGAATTTCTATCTACAAAATTTGAAGTGTTCAGGTTTGCACACGGACTGATAGTCTTCTCTTGCAGTCTTATCTTTATGCCATAGTTTAAATCTTGTGAGTAGGACCTCAATAAAAGACACATGTCAACTCTTTGTATAAGCATTATTAGTCTTTGTTGGATATGTAATGTAAGTACTGAAGTCTGAAGATGTTCTGCCCACTTCAAACTATCAAACCCATTCCTATGTCAAAACTTACATCACACTGAATATTTGCTTGCTATAACTGTCCCGTATAAATTTTAGTAATGCCACTTTAAATATATTCCTTTCAATGCAGAACTAACATGACTGTTAGGCATAGGTTTGGTTTTTTTTTTAATTCAGTTGCTAGAGATCTGGCTGTTCTGTACCTACTAGCTGTACTGAAATGTTTATAATCATGCCAAGCTGAACAGCCATAAGACGCTCAGGAACACATCCAAAAAGAGCTGAGACCAGCCGGCATATTTAGTGGAAAGTATTTCTGTAAACACAGAAGGAAATCAAGCATGCAGATGTTTGGGAACAAGTTTTTTAATTTATGGAACTCACTGGTGCCCACTGGAAGCTGGTGGAGCTATACAGTTCATTCCCTGCAGCAGATCTGTCTTTTGGCTTCTGAAGATGTGTCTTTGTATGGGTAATGTGGCACAAGCTGAATGTGGCCATCCACAGTGATTAATGTCCTCCCATGGGAATAGGACGCCACTGCCAAAACCATAACTTTTGCAAAGTTACTGTGTGCTGCATAGGAACTGGTTTCTTTTTGGCAATGCAATACAATGATGCTACAGCCTGCACTGAGACTCTATTTCTTACCAGTTTTTTCTTAAAAGTTCTCAAATTACATCAGTGGTAAAACTCCTGTTGCCTGAGAGGAACTATCTGGCCAAACCAGAATACATCTAAAATTTTCAGCATGTATCATTAGAGATAAGAATATGAAATCACCTTTCAGGGTGTTGGCATTGAAGACCCCTGCACATCTCTAGGTCTTACTGATTCAGACCTCTAACAGTAACACTATTAAATAGGTTCAGGAAAGATTTCAGTACTCATCTTCACACCTTTATATGGATTTACTGTTACTAATCAGTTTTCTGAAGCAGATAATTTTGCCAGCATGTG
Source organism: Eulacestoma nigropectus (assembly GCA_013397775.1). Classification (NCBI taxonomy): domain Eukaryota; kingdom Metazoa; phylum Chordata; class Aves; order Passeriformes; genus Eulacestoma; species Eulacestoma nigropectus. The sequence continues at coordinate 660,043 of VZTE01004974.1, read as the reverse complement.
GGAATGAATTTGGCCCTAAAAGAAAAAGGGAAAAATCCATAGTTGTAAACCAGAAGTGCTTACAATGAACTTGCAACAGAAAACTGTTTGCTATCCCTTGTTCAAAACACAGTGTAATTTCTCTAAATTGATTCCTATTCGTTTTCTTGTCCCTGTTGGTTATGACATGAAGGAACAGAATCAAAGTAAGGGATGAAAGACTTAGGCAGGTCATTAAAGCAGAGATAGTGAAGTGCTGGGACAGATTGCCTGGAGAGGCTGTGGAATCCCCATTACTGGTGTTTGATGTTTGTCTTATCTTGTCTAAAATAAAACAAGCATTTGTAGAGAATGACAGAGACAGTGGTTTCTTCTTAAGACAGAGTAGATGGCTTCTTGAAATCTCTTCCAGAGTCTTGCCGTCCTCCCCTCTATTTTCCCTGTGATTTACATTTCCTTGGGGTTTCTGCCTGCCCCCCTACTATTTTCTTAACTGTGTGTTATGGAGGCCTCAGATATAATTGTTGAATATTTGAGTGTAACAAGCTGTTTTTAATTTTCTTTGATTTTCCAACTACATTTTGGTTGTTACATACCCAAAATAGCATATGACCTTGTTAGGCTGCAGTTCAGTAAACCATAGTTTGGAATGAAGGATGCAGATTTGGATTTGGAGTTCAACAAAGAAACCAATCTCATGCCACTGTCCTGCCAAGGAAAAACATGGTATGTTTGAGGTGAGAGTCCTCAGAAGCTGCTCAGAGACCAGTGAGCCATCTCCTCAGCCACAAAGTATGTGGGTTGGATCCTAGGGAGGGTATTAAGCATGGGATCATCTGGGTGGTCTTCGTGCCTCAGGCTAGCTGATTTGCAGACTATGCAAATCCTCACTCAGCAGATGAGCAAGTGAAAAAATGGAAGACTACTTCTTTTCATGGTAGGTAAACAACATAGTTCACTCTGCCCTTCAGTCATGTCACTTGAAGCCAAGTGGTTGAGTCATGAAGCCAAAGGAACCACTCTGTTCCCCTGTGAAGTTGAAAAACTGAATCACATTCTCCAAAACCAGTTTTGCATGGACACATTGGGATGCCCTTTCCTGAGGAATTTTATGAAATGTTCAAAGTAGAATTTGAAGGTTATTCTCTCTTTAATGCACATATACATACAGATATAGGAATATGTCTATGGCTAAGTAAGCCTAGGCCAGCCCTGGGTGCTGCAGCTCTTACACAGATAATCCCCTGACTTAATTTTGAATATGTGCCACAGATAAAGCAAAAAGCCTCAGGAGGACTTAAAAATCTTGACTGCAGACTACCTTCTCAAAGCCTCAAACGGCATTGCCTCTGAATACAAAACATCTGTGTGTTTTATCTCACTGCAAGCATGAGCGACAAGTGCCATTTCTGCAAGAAGCAGAGCAATTAGATTGTCACAAGGTTTTCCTTCTCTCGTCAAAAGTATAGTGAGTCAATCTGAAAAACCATCTACTGCTTCCTTGCCCACCCTTTGTGCTTGGAGCACCCATTGATGCTGACAGATACTGGTTTAAGAGTATGGGTACAGGGGTTTCAGACAGTGGACATAAATATTGCATTTCACATCACAAAATTGACCTTAAGAATCAGCTATGAAAATAATGCAATGGTAAAGTGAAGAAAAAGAAAAAAAAATACTTTGAGGCTATTACTGGATATTTTTATGGTGTTGACATGAAGGAACTGCTGCCTGAAATTTTCACCTGAATGATTGTATTTGAGAAAGTGAGTGTGAATGTGTGTGTGTGTGGGCAGGGTGTTTTTCTGTTAATACAGATCAGGACTCCCCTACAATTAGAGGCTGCAGGTCATGAGGTCCTGCTATAACCATGCTTTCACTTTGTCTCTTCATTCAAAAATAGGATTTGGGGAAGCAGAGAGACGTGGGGGGTGTTGCAGGTTTTTGGTTTTTGCAAAAGGTGTACTTGACATAGTAACGCTGAGCATGATTGATATAATTTTAAAGCAAGCTGGTTTGTTGGTTTTTTGTGCCTTTAACAGAGCGTGAGAAGCAGTCCAGAGCTGTGGCTTCAGCAACCGGTGTGAGGCCGGCTGAGCTGTGTACAAAGGCCATTAGATCCCACCACAAAAACAGTTGTGTAAAATGTTTGTGCATTGGCTGGACTGTTCCCCTTCACTGAGTGCATTGAAACATCCCACTTGGGCTGTGGCTTCTGTCCAGTGAGCCTTCTTCCTCCATGGGATGGCAAGGTTCCTCTGTGTGGGAATGAGAAAGGGAAGAAATATGTGGGAGTTTTCCCTTCATTTTTACAGTTGTGCTTTTAAAAACTTACATGCATTTTCCTAGGAGGCTGCTGGCACCTAGGTTTGCCACCAGGAGGGGTGGGAGAAGGAAATCAGCAAGGCCTAAGGCTTCTGACTACTTTTAGGGGTGTTGTTTGGCTTCAGGGAAAAAAGGACCTACAGCCAAACCCACAGCTGATGCCAACTAGCAGAGACCAATGATGGCAGCACTGGGAAGCTGATTTACACTGTCTGGGCATCTGGCCCTGCAGAAGAAGAATGTTATGCCCTGCAGAATATGAGATAATTCGGAGCCTGCACACTCAAGAGCATTTCTAGTGTCAAGACTGCTTTTGGTCATTCTTCTCTTTTCAGTGTCACATGCTTCCCACCTGTGGCCTTTCCTAACCTTCCCAGGGGCAGAGCTGTGCTTTGCAGATGGTGAGCACTCCTGACCACCACACACACATATTTTTCAGCTAATCTCACTATAAAAATCATGCCACAAAATCTTCCAGTTTCATTCAAATCAGTGAAATCATGCAACACTGCTGCTTTTGAAAACAAAATGTTCTTAGGCAGAAGAGGCCGTGTGTTTTGTTTTGGGAATTTCAGACCTGGCTGAAATCTATCTCTGGTGTCTTTGTTGTTCTTGGCTCTATGGGATGTGTACTGTCAAACTGAGCTGTGAAAATGGTCCAGGCACAACACTCAGAGAAGCAATAACCCAGCACCCTCATCAGCAAAGTGATGGCATCACTTGTGCCTGTGCGTGTGACAAAACCTATGTCTCCTGATTCGCAGGCAGACTGAACTTCCCCTTGGAAAGTTCAAATGTGTTGCAGCCACATGTGCACACGGCTTTTACAACCTTCACAGCCTACAAGAGGCAATATTTTATGGTGTGCTAGCAGTTGTTTGTTTATTTCTTTTTGAAGAATCTGTAACCACAGCAGATTTTTAAATTTTCTACGAGAAGCACTATAGGACAAGAGTGAGAGTATGAGCCATGGGAGAAAAAAGTAAGAGGTTAATAGAGTTGTAGAATCCTTTAGGTCAGAGAAGACCTTTAAGATTATTGAGTAAAACCGTTAACCTTACACTGCCAAGTCCACTACCAGACCATGTTCCTAAACAGCACTTCTTTTAAATACCTCAGGGTGGGTGACAACCACTTCCCTGGGCAGCCTGTTCCACTGTTTGACAACCGGTATGCTGAAGACATTTTTACTAACATGTAATCTAAACTTCCCCCAGTGCAAATAGAGGCCATTTCCTTTTGCTGCGTCTCATCACCTGGGAGAAGAGACTGACACCCACCTCACTACAGCCTCCTTTCAGTCAGTTTTAGGAGTGATAAGGTCTCACCTGAGCCCCCGTTTCTCCAGGCTAAACAACCTCAGCTCCCTCAGCTGCTCCTCGCAAGACTTGTGTTCCAGACCCTTCACTGCCTCTGTTGCCCTTCTCTGCTCCAGCAACTCAAATGTCTTTCTTGTCATGAGGCATCCAGAACACAGGATTCGAGGTGCAGCCTCACCAGTGCCAAGTTCAGGGGGCCATCACTGCCCTGATCCTGCTGGCCACACTATTGCTGATACAGGCCAGGATGCCACTGGCCTTCTTGGCCCCTGGGCACAGCTGGCTCCTGTTCAGTTGCTGTTTATCAGCACCTCCAGGTCCTTTTCCGCTGTGCAGCTTTCTAGCCACTCTGCCAGAAGTCTGTGGCACTGCCTGGGCTTGTTGTGACTCAAGTGCAGGACATGGCTCTTGGCCTTGTTGAACCTCGTACCATTGGCCTTGGCCCATTGCTCCAGCCTGTCCTGATCCTTTTGCAGATGCTTTCTACCCTCCAACAGATCAACACTCCCATCCAGCTTGGTGTCATCTGAGAACTTACTGAGAGTGATCCCCTCACCCAGGTCAGGACTGGCCCTGATACTGAGCCCTGGGGAACTGCACTAATGACCGTCCATCACGTGGATGTAACTCCACTCACCAGTCTCTGGGTCTGGCCGTCCAGACAGTTCTTAACTGACCAAGGAGACCACCTGCCCAAGTCATGGGAAGCCAGTTCCTCCAGGATAATATCTGGGAAATGGTGTAAAATGCTAAGGTCCGTGTGGACAACACCCACAGCCTTTCCATCATCCACTAGGTAGGTCACCCTGTCACAGAAGGAGATCATGTTGGTCAATGAGGATTTGCCTTTCCTAAATCCATCCTGGCTGGGTCTCATCACCTGGTTGCCCTGTACTTATTGCATGATGGCACTCAAAATTATCTGTTTCATGACCTTCCCTGGCACTGAGATCAGGCTGACAAGCCCATTGTTCCCTGGGTGCCCCTTCCCGCATTTCTTGTAGATGGGCAATGCATTTTCTAATCTCCTGTTGCCTGGAACCTCCTTGGTTAACCAGGACTGATGGTAAGTGATTGACAGTGGCTCAGTGAAAGCTTCACCAATTCCCCCACTATCCTTTGGTGGATTCCCTCTGGTCCCACAGACCTGTGTATGAAAATCATGTAGCAGGTTGCTGACCACTGCTCTGTGGATTATGGAGCTTCATTCTTTTCCCCATCCCTTTCTTCCAACTAAGAGGGTTGGGTACTTGGAGCACAACTGGCCTTCCTATTAAAGACTGAGGTAAAGAAGGCATTAAGCATCTCAGTCTTTTCCATATCCTTAGTCTCTCTGTTTTTGCCCTACATTCACTAAAGGATGGAGATTCTCCTTAGCCCTCCTTGTGTTGCTGATATATTTATAGAAACAATTTTCGTTGTCTTTTACATCTGCAGCCAGATTAAATTCTAGTTGGCCTTTGGCCCTTCTAATTTTCTTCCTTCAATATCTCACTAGGTCTGGAAAGCAAGAAAACTAAACTGACAGTACAAAACCAACCACATATGTTCAGAAGAAAAATTCATCCATTCGGACATACGCTTAGACCAGAAAAAACACATGCTCCTAGAGCATTCTCCTACCAGCATCCTAGCTACCAGTCAGGCTCAGAGACTTGCCATGCTGGATGTTGTTGCCACTCTCTCTTCAGTAGCTCTTTTAAGGACCTTCCATCCCTGGCTTTCCTAATGGCTTTCTGAAACTTTTTATAATTCTGTTACACAAAGCATCTTGGGATGGTGATTTTCTTAATTTCATGAAATGAGGGCAGAGTGAGGGGCTGTCATTCCTCAGCCTGCTGCAAGAGCATGGAAGCACAGAGAGCACAAAGAACCCCACTGGATGTCAGCACCAAGCACTGATGTGAAAATCAGAGGTGTAAGGTGGAGTGGGATTTGTTTTATGCCATGGAGCAGCAATACCTACTACTAAATAAATGTTCTTGCTAGCTTCCTTCCAGGTTAGAATGGTACAGAGGGCTGGTGCCAGGTCCTGGTCCTGGGTGAGATCCTGACTGCTAGGATATCAGTAATATTGATTAGTTTTAGTCCAGCAGTACCTACAGGCCTTGGATCTGATCTGCATTTTTCAAATGCAGCAAAAAGGCAGCTCAACTCACCAGAGGTGGCCACTGGAGCATGTAGTGAAAAAGAACAGGCAGATTTCAGTGGGTGCTGTAGATAGCCCCTACCTTTCTTTAGCTGTTTCTGTATTTGCTAGATGCCTGATTTGGTGCTAGACTGTTCAGGTTTCAGGAACAACTGTTAGCCCAAAACGAGAGAAATGAGGTGTACCAGTTGCTTTCTCAGCAGCTTATGGTGCCCTTTGAAGCACCCTCTGCCCTGGAATGAAGCTTTGTCTGATGTATCTGCCAAATTCACTTCTGCTCCTGATATGCCCGGAAGGTGTTAGTTCAGTCAAAACTGAGACTCTTTTCTTGTCAGCACTAGACTCTCAGAAAGGCAACAGAACTGTGTGTCTTCATGCTAGCCAAAACAGAGCTTCCCTGTGCAGAAGTTTTAAGGAGTGGGTACCCAAATCACTGTCTGTGCTATTGGCCTTCTCTGAGAGGTTTCAAGTCTGAACCATTATCTGACAGTGAAGAAAACACAGCCTCTTCCTCTGCTAGCTGCAGGTGTTTTGAAGTAGGTTGCCAATTTCCCTACTAGTGATAAAAACATAACCCCTGTTAACATTTTTTTTTTGTCAATAGACCAGGATATGTCTGAACAACCACACACAACTGATAGCTTAAAAATACTTTTCTATAAGGATCGAAGGAATTTAGGAGTTTAAGCTGCGATAGATATCTAAAGGTGTGTTTCTCATGAGCACTTGAAGTGTCATTGATACCCTTGCGTTTCATATGCAAGTGTATTAGTCCTAAAAAAAGCTTCTCGTAAACCACCTGCAAAAACTGTGACATGCTGTAGGGAAAAAAAGCAGCAACAACTGTGTTTGTACAGTAAGTACACACAAAGGATTTGTACCTTTTCAGGTTGACTTTCAGATCAGACTTGAAGAACTGCCAGGAGACTTCTGCAGGCAGAAAAATCTTGTGGGAACAGGGTGGAAATAGCTTAAGTTGTTGAAACTAGCCAAAACAGGATCATTTATTCCTAGATAATTGTATCAAATCAAGTTTGACGTACATGCAATTGTGCCTGTGGAGGGAGATAATATAATGTAGCTAATATAGAATAGGAACACAGACGTCATGAGCAAAATTAATTCCTAATATAGCTTCAGTGCAGTTTTGTAGATATTACCCAGGCAATGAATATGGCTCAATTTATCATATAGAAATGACATATGACTGCAACCTTTTCAATACATATGAAGAAGACCTTTTTAAGATGTTAGTAATCACTTTCAATAATGCTATTATTAAATGCCGTATTTCCTAATGAGTTAGTTGGTGTGTTGTAAAAACAGGTCTCCATGAATTTTTTTAAAGTCTTGGGAGAGGTGCAGGAAAGTGGCTCACCTGCTTATTACTACAGCATTTTGAAGTGATACCACTGACTGTACTATATTCTGAATTAATTTGAGAGAGGATGATTATTCTGCCAATATCCCTATAACAAACAACAGCTCCAAAATACAGCTGTAGTGTCCCTAAAATTAAGTTTTGTGCTCTGACCAGAAGACATTGTCTAGGCTTAACCATGATTCTTTAAATAAAGTGCAAAACAACTAATTGTGTAAAACTGCTCAATCTAAACCAACAAACTGCTTCACAGAGGTCAAGATTATGAGGTGCCTCTTTCAGAAGATTTCACACTGGTATTCCTGTCAGAGGAAAGTGAAGGAAGGAAACGTTAAGATCAATAGTCAAGACAGGAGGTTGTGCCAGAGCCGTCACGTGGGAATGGTGCTTGGGGAGCAAATCGTGCTTATCTCTCCAGCTTAGGTCTCTTCCAGCCAGCACATTGATCCAAAAGGTACCCAAGAAGACAAGAGAGTGGTGGCTGAAGCTTGCTAAGACAACTGGCTTATCCTTATGTTTATGTACCTCTTTTTAATCCCCTTCCTCCTACAGAGAGCTTGAGGAGCATATTGAAGTGAAACTAGGATAAAATTTGTATGCTATAAAGAACTGCCCAAAGCTCTGAAGGGTAGTGAGGACACAGGTCATACTTACCATTTGTCCGTACCAAGCTCTGATCACGACCTTGCTTAGTCCCTCCATGAGTTGTCAGCCCTGAAGTATGACTACTAGGCAGACTAGTAGCAACACTGAGAAAACATGAAAAATGTCTACGTACTCAGAATCTGAAGGGAGTATAATGAAAATTGGTTATTTCACTTTTGCTTCAGCCCCCTCTAAACACATGAAGAGGGTAGAGTGTGCATTTCAATTAAGGAAATAATAATGAATGAGAAGTGTGAAAGAAATGCAGTCTAATACTGCTTTGGGCAGCGTTACCTTCCCTCCACATTAGGCCTTCCTCCTTTTCAGCCTTGCTATGGCCAAAGTGGCTACAGTGGCTGCAGAGCGTCATGCGTTGGACAGCCGAGGAAGGCAAAGAGGGCTGCCTGCAACCACAGGGGCAACTTGCCCTGGCAGGCAGTTTTCCCACATGGTTCCTGGCACAGGTGCTGTGGGCTTTGGTGCCTGTCCCCTGCCATCCATCCTGTCAATACTGGGGACACCTTGGGTCCTGCCCTCATCAGCTCTTCCAGGACCAGGCACTTCCCACTGCAATGACCACAAAATGTCACCTAGCCTAGAAGAATTCCCAGGAGAAGGACATTTTCATGTCTGCCCCCCCAGCACATATTTCCTGGACAGGTCAAAGAAAAAATCATCAACACTAACTGTTCTTGGCCTCTGAAAAGAGAGGCAGGTGATTTTCACAGACCGAGGAGGAATCTGCTTTTTTGTAAACATTTTTTTACTAGATGAATATTCTCAGTAAGATCAGTGGTTCAGCAAAGGGGTAAGAGTGGATAATTTCTTCATTTTTTTCCTCTGGGCTCACTGAGTGGTGTGTGGCTCACCAGAGACCCCAGGACAGTGTAGAAACTTAGTTTTCCATATGTTTGTTTTCAAGTAAAGGACAAGACCCTTGAGTTTGCTTGGGATGCATTGAGGCATAAAGAGTGTCACTTCAGTGCAGGGTTGGTAAATTTGTCTTAATTTACGCCTTTGAAAAACAGTTAGATCTATGTGTCCATAAAAGATTTCCTGATATGTGTGTGTGTGCATGCCTGACAAACATAAAAGATGCAGTAAAGAAATGAAGATATTGAAAAGAAATTCCATAAAACATTTTTACATGAAACAGCTGTTTGTCAGGTCTCTTTAGCTTTATGCTAATATCTGACAAGAAGCTTCAAATTTTTCAATGCAAGAATCTTGTTCTTTCAGCTATTATGTAAAACTTCTCTTTTAAGCCCAGGCATCAATGTTGCTCTCTTTTCTCCTCTTTCCACATACATGTAAATCAGACAGATTATACTGGTTCAGCAAGACAGCTAGGGTCACTGCCTTTCAATCTTGTGCTATGTAACACATTCTCCTTGACTCTGATTTTGAATAAAACTTTGTTCTTCATCTACTTGTAGACCGATGAAAGAACAATTTGGCTGCAAAAAGACATGCTCTGGGATCAAGCAGGGTAGGGGAGAGGGGCTTGTGGAATGGGTGCAGCTCCACATCTGAGTTTCTATTCACCTTCATCTTCCATCGTCTGGGGTTTTCTGGGTTTAGCAGTAATCCAAGCAGCTCATTTTGACAGATTTAGAGTGTTTCATATGTTAATTGGAATCTCACTGCTTTAATGTCTTCATTCAAACAGTTTCTCTGATCATGGCACTGAAAGAGAAGTCTTACGCTATACATAGCTTTATATAAAAAAAAAGAAGTTTATGTGATTATGGTAATAGTTCATAAAATCCATCAGACAAAGAATAATTTAGAATTCATTTATTCATAACAGCAGAAGTTAATATTCTTGCCTACAAAAGCTTTTCAGACATTAATCTTTTCTTCTGAATTTCTACTATTTTTGCAGAGGTAGTTTGGATTGCTTCACCATTACCATAGCCCAAACTTTTTTTTCTTGGTCCTTTTTAGTCTTTTCAAAATACTGTTTTTCCTTAAGTAAATAATACTGATTCCATTAAGATGGTATCAGAGCTGTCTTCCAACTTTACTGTGGATTTATGTAAGTATTTGAACAGAACATTCAATTCTGTTCTCTGTTTTGCAGCCTAACATTTTAATGGTACAGAATAAATCACTTCCCTACAACTGAAGGTTTAGGATTTAAACAACTTTACATATCCTTTCATAATTTGAGAATTTCTGTTAATGATGCACACTTACTTTGGGATAAGGGAATAACATGTGCATTTCTGTTTATATATGTAACTTCTATTATTTCAGTAGGATAGTGATTTTCCTTTTTTTTTTTCTGCTGATGATCCTCCTCTATTTCTTCAGCATCTTTCTTATCTAAGATGCTTCAAACCTCCCTAAATGTCATTTTGAACTGAGCTCATAAAAGGCTGGCAACAGCTTCAAATACTTAGCTAGTTACTTGGGACCAAATTGTCTACTCCCTTGGCCTGACTCTGTTGAAAGCCATGCAGAAAGCAGAAAAATTTTGGCATGTAGCCCTGAAAGAATTGAAGAGTGACAACCATAGGAACAGTAATTCAGATTAGTCTTTGTATTAAATTCACTGCAGCAATACATCTGGAATGTATAAAACAATTTTGTTGTGTGATCTGTCAGTTCTGTGCTATTATTCTAGGGTCTTTAAAACCCTTTCCTCTAGGTTAAATGAATTTTGTGACTGCAAAGTGACAGATGACAGGAGATGCTTTTCCTTTCCATCTTTATGGTGGGAGTCTGATGCTTTTCATGTTAGGCCCAGTGCCTTTCCATTATTTTACTGTGGAATCGAAAATATAGGAAAAATTGCTTGTAATCAAATTTGGAGATGACAACAGAAACAGAAATTTGCTAGAGAAACAGGAGTATAGAGAAGGCAGGAAATTTCAGAATCAGGTCTTGTTATTTGCCTTTTTCTTAATAAGGCATGTTGGCTGGTAAGTATCCCTGACCAGCGATGACTCTGTGTGTGTATGTGCATACACACAAAGATAGAAATAACACAGTTCTCTTTCTTGTCAAACTTTGGTGACCTCTGGTGAGCTTCTTGCTCACTTACTTTACCCAAGAGTTCTTCAGCTGGAAGGGGGTTTTGTCCTTTGGGTCGGAGAGAGGTTGGATGAGACCAGCTGTTCAGGCCATTCAGATCTACAGGTGTGTGCCCCTGTCAACTCCCCCGTTTTGGAAACTTGGCGGTTTGAGCTGGTTTTCTTTGTGGCCTTGTTGAGTTTATGGCAGGGGAGCATTTTCTGGAGAGCTTTAAGGGAAGTGACCTTTTGGTTTATTCATTGTCACATGCAGACTGTGAGAAACAGATACAAATAAGCATCATAGAACCAATTTGAAGTGGTTTTGAGTTACAGGTCAAATTAAAAAAAAAAAGACCTCGAAATTTATGGGCACTTGGCTATTCACTGTAAAAGACTTATTTCTGTGTCCATCAGCTTCATTGAGTCATCTAAAGCTAGGTATATGTTTTTCAATCTGAACTAAAAGGGGGGTAAAGCTCAGTTCAAAACCCACACTCTGCCACAGAAAAGAGACACCTTTCCAGAATATAACAAAAAATGCCCACCAATAACATGAACACTTGCTCTGCACATCATGATTCCTGTGATGACATCTAGAGCCTCATTTCTTCCCTGCTTTCTTTACACAAATGGGTAGACTGGCATTCCTACTGGGAGAGCCACAAAAGAGCCCATCTGAAACATGGGAAGAGGAAACAATTCATTAGGCTGATCAGCACTTGTCCAAAAGACAGGAACTGCCCTGCTACCAACCCTTCATCTGAGGTTTGCATTGGCATCCTCAGTCTCTGCCCCCAGCTCACCAGCAGGTAGTGGTGTTGCAGAACAGCTGTGCTGCATCGCTGTGCCAGGGCTGTCACCACCTCAGTGGAACAGGATCCCAGATCCTGTTCCCCAGCAGTGGCAGAAGGTGGTACCAGGTGTTCTTTGCTGTTTCACCATTGTCTGGAGCATTTTCCCACAGAAGTCTTTTATGGCTGGCAGCTGTCCAGTGCCCTTCACACAACTTGCCAAGGGTCAAAGGAGTTTCTCTGGGTGGCAGAGGAATTGCTGACAAGTCATGGTCAGCCCAACGGGAATACAGACTGCCATAGAGATGCATGGGAGCAGTGAGCATGCAGCAGGATCTGCAAGGATTTCATACTTGAAATGGGTAGATCTAGACCAAGTTTGTCCTGCTGCTGTGAGCTTGCTGCAACCAAGGGCAAGACTGGAAGGTACTTGCCTGTTAATTAGTGAAGAGAATAAAAAATTTCTGAAGTAAGGCATATTTATACATGGTTGCGTGCTACTAAGCAACGCTTAAGGAAAATTAAAAAATCAACCAAAGAAGGCACATGAATTTAATCCTACATGGACATTGTTTTCACAAAATGAAAGGCCTTTTTAAAATTGTGCTGTATCACATTGCCTCTACAAACGTGGTACTACTTGCTAGGCTGCAAGTTGAGCCGTATTGGTGACCTGAATACTCCAGACCCTGTTTCCAGCTACTTTAAATTTCTTAGCTTGTGAGTGAAAGTGTATTGCATAGGTTTTTTTTGCAAGTGATGAGTGTAGTGTCTGTCCCCTTTCCCTTCTCATCCCACCCTGCCTTTTGAAGTTACTGGTTTCCTGGTGGCCTCCAAAAAGTATGCAATAACATCTCCTAGCCAGGACACATGCTGGCAGCAGGTCAGCTCCTTGGGTAAGAAGGAGCAAGGACTGGCTGCATTTACTGGTTATAGGGATAAATGCTCTTTCCCTTTCAAGTACATGTCCCAGTTTGGATGACATTTTCAGTGTATGATGCTTATGTTAGGTGAAGAGGGTGCGGTATATGGGGTTTTACTCCACAAATGCTTGTTAATGTGTAGTGATCAGCAGGTTCCTGCTGAGTCTTGGGGGCCAAGCACTGAGACATGCTGGCTTCATGGGCCTGGCAGCATACTACCACCAAATGAGGCAGTTTTCAAGAAAAAGATGTAGGTACCACCAGTCTCACAGCTGTTTGAGAGTCCAGTTTTGGTGTGGCATCTGATGTCTTCATTCTTTCTAGCTGCATTTCAAACAGACTGGGACCTTTTCATTTTGGGGGAAAGAAAGACAGAGAACTGTCCTCAACCCAAGCAAATTTTGAGCGTATTTCTTTGTTCAGGCCTTGGCTTCCTTGTAATTAAATGACTCATAAAATTGCTCACATACAGTTCTGCAAACAAACACAAGAATGTGTCATATTATTAAATCTTGTTGGATTTTGGTGTTTGGTTAGGTTTTTGTTTTGGTTTTTTAGTTTTTTTGTTTTGTTTTATATAGCTGGCATGGAAAAAGCTGTGGGAGTTTTGGGAACAAACTGTGAGCTTTGTACTTGTGCTTGTATAGCAGGAGTTCTGGTTTGCATTAACTCGGGTACAATGTGACACTGGAGGGTGAATTTCTGAGACATGATTCAGTCTGTGCTTTTTCCTGTAATCTGACTTGTGTAGTACTCCAGCACCAACAAGAACCACTACTTGTTCTGCTTATTCCTTATAAGTAGAAACCACAAAAAGATGAGGAATGCCACGCTCACTCCCTATGGCAGCTACAGAGTGGACAGACAAAAAGGAAGGCATGGCTGACTGAGGAGTTTAAAAATAGTACCTCATTGCTGCATGCCCCTGGGGAAGCAGTACTACCAGTGAATATAAAATTTTAAAATAGCCAAAGACATGCATGTATCTGTGAGAGAGTCAACAACACATTTACAAAAGAAAAAAAAAAAAAAGAAAAAATGAAGAATTTTTCCCCAGTGCATTAGACATCCACAAAAAATGAAGTGGCTCCTGAGTGCTTAGGGATCCTGTTACACCAATGTAATCTGATAATAAATACCTGTACCATTTTGTATTTGCTGTCTTAAAGAGGCCATATTGTCTAGAAAACCAGACACGCCAGGAGAAGGAGGTCAGGAAACTTCCTCATAGTGGTGGCTGAACTGTACTCTACATTGCTTCTCTGAATTGTCCTTGGATTGTCAGAGGGAGCATGAGGGCTTTGGGAGAGGGCTGTCTGCTGGTGCTCCTGTTTAACTTAAGCAAGTGTTTGCACAGTAGTCAGAAGAATGAGGCCTGTGCAAGCTGCTAGAACAGAAGTGTAGCTGTATGCACAGAAACAGCCCAGTTTGGGGGATTTACTGGCAACAGAGGAAATCTTGCTAAACCAAAATGACATTGATAATCTAGGTTTTTATACCCAACTATGGGTATAAAGGTGTGTCATCACTAGGGAAAAATAAGGAAACATTGACTCTAGATATATATCTTTTGGGAAAAGAAACATCAAACCAAGCTAAATAGTCAATTTACATCTGCTCCAAAGTAGAAAAAGGAAAAAAACCCCAAAGTGCTGCTTTTTGACAAGCTCAGTGAGCTTGTATCTCTCATGCATTTCTTGATGTATCCACGCTCCCCACAGCCATTTCCTTCAATTCAATTTTCTTGTTATCTTCTAGAACTATCACTGAAAACCAACATTATTAACTCTTACCAGCTAGTCTCAGCCTCAGATTACTGGAGATGGAACCTGATATACCAGTCAGAGAGAAATAGTTTGGTAATACTGGTGAAATCTGCACATAAATTAGAACAAGACATGAAGATACAGCTACAATGGCTGTGTGGTGAAAACTGAGGATAAGTCATTATTGAACTCAAATATGAAAGAATGACAAGAAATACACGTGCATGTGTGCATAAGTGTGTAATGTTTTTAAAGTAAAGTCTTCAAGCTGTTCAAGAGACAGCTATTAAAGTTCTCTGCTACCTGTTCTGCTGCTCGGTCATGCACTTACAGTCTTGGCACTCTTGCTGTTGCTGAAACTGGCACAATTACTCTTTATTAAAGCAGGAAGGAGAAAGAACAGATGTTGATGTCAATGCAGCCACTGGCAGGTGGCAATGTAACAAGACAGTGTCATTGAACTGTTCTTTGCAAAATCTTTTCTATTTTTTTCTGACGTTGCAGAAATGTGTTGCAGTTCTAACATGGCACAGGGAGCCTGGCACTCAGCTGACTTCTTACACATGGAGCGTGCTAGGTGGGCAGTGTAGCTGCAGGTGCATGGCAGTGGCATTCCTCCAGAAGCACTTTGACACGATTAAGCAAGACTTGGACCTAACAGTTTCTTAACCTGACATTTTAAGGCATTTGCAGTGGTCAATAGATGAGGGGAGTTAATGATCTCTGCACATTTACACTGGACTGGTCATCCAGGGGCTATTTACATTTGAAGTCACGAATTTTAATGGACAGTAGTGTAATGCTTTCCCCAGCTGCCTCTTATTTCCTCTCTTCTCTTGTTATCAAGAAATGTGCACACCTCCACTGCCTCAGGGAAGCAGTGGTTATACTCCATGTAGAGTTAATTACATGCCAAGGAATCCAGTGGGTCTTCGTCTCAATTATCACATATGTGACAGAAAAGAAAAAAATACCTATTTGGAGATAGATGCACAGCTCCAGCCTGGCTTCATGGAACTCTGAGTGATTGGACGACTGTTGCTCTCAGGATCTGTGTTACATTTCTCTGACTGTTTTTTAACAGGAATACATTTTTTTCTTCTTCTTCTGCATGCCTTTCAGTCTTTCTGTCCTCACTAAACTCAGGGCTGGTAATTACAATTGCTTGCTTAATGTTTCTCTGTATTATTCAATCCATATGCCACCCTCACTCCCTTCTAGGCATCTGTGGGGCGTGGTCTGTATCTTTCTGCATGCAATCTCTCACTACTGCAATCGCTTAAAAGACAAGGGCACGCCGAGTCTCAGAGGCCTTTGTTAACCATCCACAGCTGACCATTCACAATATAAATAAATTATGATTTGTCCTCACGTGCAACATTTCTTCACAGCAAGGAGCAAAGAGAGTGTGTCCTCCATAACAAACAGGCACAACAACAGCAGAGTGGAGCGTGCCAGAAATGGCCAGACAAGCTCTTCTCTCCAACCGTGTTCAGGCATTGCCACCTCCTGGCAGGGCTGGGGCGAGGACGCGCTGCTGCCTTGGTGCACAACCTGGCGGTGCAGGCCACCTGCAGATGGGTTCTTTAGCAAACTGGTAGTGCTGACTGTGACGATTTCAGGGGTGAAAATTACGGGTCTCACTGTCTGATTAAAGGTCCCGTTTCTGCACAGTGTCAGAGGCAAGGACAGGCTGGACCAGGGCTTTTAAGATGTCTGGGTGTGTCTTTATGGGAAAAGGCACATGGCTTCCCATGCTTCAAAAAACTCAGTGATTTTGTAAATTTGAGGCCTAACCAAAGGTGTAATTACACTGTTTTCCTCCAGTGAAAAGCCCTCTTAGCCTGTTATCACCTGGTCCTTCTTCTCCACCAGCTTCCCTAACTACATGCTGTAGTTTTCTACCCCTTAACTCTGTCGTGACAATTACTTGTGGGCCTACACCACCAAGTGGCATTTCTGAGACAAGTCAATCTAAAAATAGACAACCAGGTCCAGACAGCCAAAAGACAAAAAGTCCCTTCATATCAGTTGATGGTGCAGTCCCACAAGTGAGAAGGTGCAAAAATTAGGCCAGATTTGCTATGCAGGAAAACAGTCACAGCAGAACAGAGTCAGTCAGTCACTGATTGATCCCCCCAAAGGTAAGTGCCTGCTTGAAGAGTTGTCTACCTTTCTGCCTTTCTTCTTTATTATTCAAATTCACGTTCACACTGATCTAGCCTTAGCTTTCCTGAGAACTTGAGCATGCAAAAAAAGCTAAATGAAAGACTAAGATACTGCTGGTTTTATTTTAGAATACCTAGAACAGCTGTCTGCATCTATGAGAGACACTCCATATCATATAATGTGACTTACATCCTGCACAGCTGACATCTGTAAGGCAGAAATTCTTGGCTAGCTGATACACTGCACTGACTCCTGGCACCTCTAACCTTCCAGATCCAGGACAGTATTGTTGTAAAGCCCTTTAAAGACTTAGGTGCAATAACAACATGCATATTTTGGGAATTTTCTGCTATTCCTGAATTGCTCCAAAAGCAGCCCAGTCTTCAGTGGGCTTGTCTGACCTGTTGGTTACCTTTCATTGTCAACAGGAAAATCTCAGTCTTCCACAACAATCACAGTAACTCAGTGTATATGTACACTCTGCACGGCATCAGGATTTTTTACAAAGCATATAATTATGAAAGGATTCTTGTTACGACAGCATATTTTGTAAAGGTATCTTTAATTAAAATGTTAAAACCTAATCCATTTATTTCACAATACTTTATATTCTCATTGTAAACTTTTATTATGCAATAGTGAAGTTAAAAATAATCAAGTAACTCCAGAAAGTGATGTTAACATTCACTCAGAAGAGAGGAGGAGAAACAATCCTCCAGGTTTGTTGTATCAGACATCACTTTTAAAGACAATGAGAGATATAGAGGAATATTTCTCTCATTCTGGGAAATTGAGTACTATCACTTGCTGGGTCATAGAGATTTGTGCAATTTTTTTATAACTAATATCCCCATAAATGTACTAATTGCACATGTAGAGATAACAAATTCTCTGCAACATAGCTAAAGTGACAAAACACCTACGTGTAACTATGGCTAACTTCTACACAAGCTGGTCTTGTAGGAAAGTGTTTCTTAAAAACAAGACAAAAAAATCATCTCCAAGGTAAGTCATGTTTGGTCACATTTGAAACATGGTCTATTGCACTCAGTATCTTTCAGTAGCCTGTGGTGTCTTGCACTGGACAGCCAAGACTAAACTACCAAAAGTCACCAGGTATTATTTAACAAATAGACCGTAAACTTAGTAAAAAGACAAGAAACCCGGTAGCTTCTACATTTGTTTATAGTCTTGTCTTTTATGAAAATTATTTCACACTTTCTCAGTTTATTTGCTCACACAATTTCATTGCTAGAGAAAAAAATACCACTGCATCTCTAAAAATACCCTGTTCACACAAAAATTAAAAACGTATACTCTAACCATATGCAATAAATATATCTAACTCTAAATCTTATTCTTTATATTCTTCTAAAATGTCTATATCTAGCAGACAAAATGTATGTAGATTCCTGAGATATATGCAAATGACGATAAAGTAGCTGCTTGTGAGTAATAGGTGATAGAAATGTTGATATTGAAAATATTTAAAATGAGATTGAGCAAGCAAAGCATAAGGGTAAAAACAGAATCAGAAGTTGATTATATTATTTGTTATTGCTACTAGTATACTTCCAATTTAATGGAGATGCACACTGCATTACAGAACAGTAAGGCAAATGCCTTTTCCTGAGATGCCCACAGGGATTGATAACAGGACAAATACTAAGATTTTGGAGCAGACAAAAGTAATGTGGTCATCTATATGCCCATTATGAAATATTTGAACTAGAGGTGAAATTTAGCTTTAGAGGTGATAAGGTGTGGTGAAATTCTCACAGATGCTTTTTAAGAAAGGTTTAAAGAAAAGATAGAAATGATTGCTGCTCAAAACACAACACAAGGAGCTATGGTACACCCTAATAGATACCTAGAAAAGGTATATCTTTGATGCAAGAGCACAGAGAAAGGTAAGCGCTGCTCCATCACGGGTGTATTTTCAGGAATACAGTGTTGGAGTTTATGTTAAAATATAGAATCATCTTAGGTGCTGGTATGTTTTCTTCCAAGATGAGATCAAGCCTCTGAGTTCCCAGTTTTCACTGGGAAAAAAAATAACTCCCTGAGGAACAGCTGGGCTCCATACATGAGATGAGGAACAAAAGAAGATGGTCATATTTAAAGGATGTGATGATGTTAGAAAGTCAAAACTCCCGGTTCCCCCCTGCCTACTTTACTACTAAGAAGAATGTGATTTGGTTTAAAGGGGCTTGGTGATAAAATCAAACACACTGTCAGTCCAAGCGACTGACACACTTGCACAGTGAATTTGTTTCATAGTGAGAAATGTTTATGCTATTCATCCTTGAGCAAAGAGAAGGCTGGAACAACTCAATACATTTAAAGGCTAAGAACATTAATGAGAAGAATCTAAATTCCTATCTGCATTCCAATACAGGAGAAGAAGAGGGCTCAAAGTCATTAAGTAGGTTTTACAGGACTGCAAAATGTAATGCAAATAAAGCTGTAAATGGAATGTAGCAAAAGTATAAGCATCTGCTCTAACATCCTTCCTGCTCACTTTGAGACTGTTACACTTCCGATACTCTTTTGGGGCTGGATTTTGTGCAGAAGGTGAGAAAAGGCAACCTTACAGACACAAGGCCCAGCTCTGAACTTTGCAGGTTGAAAACGGAAGTACAAAAATCGAGGTTGCTTGGTTTTGGAAAATGAGTTGCTTCTCAGAGGGTGCTGGCTGGAGATGAGGAAGCTGCTGTTCTCCATGCAGTTAGTGGGAAATGTCATAATAGTAGTTACGTAACCTCATCTCGACTGCAACAAATCCCGGTCGGTCGTCAACGCTGTGGAAAGATGACAAGTGTCACTGCACGGGAAGGAGAGAGCTGTCAAGGTGCGTGGGCCGTACAGCCCTTGGGACTCTACCTCAGTGATAGCTCATTTAAAGATGCTCACAATATTTTAAGGCTACCAAAATGATGCTACAAAATTAATACCAAGTGGCAAATACTACTACAGAGCATCCAGTCAGTGGATTTACTATCATGCCTGTTACTTTGTGGTTGGTGAAAGTAATAGAAGAAAGACATTGTAAATCAGCTCCATTTAATTTTCTACTTCATTTACTTTAGCAATAATCTGGAGAAAAGAATATTTGCCGTGCAATATCTGCCTTACAATGGGTAGTACCATCACACAGAGTGTTTAGAACCCCTGAGAGGAGTCTACCCACACACTGTATGACTGTACCATCTTTCTTTTATATCTGCAATTGTATCTTTCTTTGGAGAACACAATTAAACTGACAACAAACCCTTACAATTTTACATTACATATTGAGATAGTTACTCTGCCTGACCTGAACCTTCTTTTTAAAATTCATTTTCTTTCCAATAATAAAGATATTTGAGCACA
Organism: Eulacestoma nigropectus; assembly: GCA_013397775.1. Classification (NCBI taxonomy): domain Eukaryota; kingdom Metazoa; phylum Chordata; class Aves; order Passeriformes; genus Eulacestoma; species Eulacestoma nigropectus. Next base: position 640,204 of record VZTE01004974.1, on the reverse strand, counting down.
AACATAAAAATCAGCATGTTGTATGATATGTTTGTTAATAATAAGAAAACCTGATCCCTTTCACTGTAGAACTGTTACAGCATTCTTTGAGTCAAACCAAAAGGCAGGAATTACTTTTTAGTTGCACGTTCTTTCTAGAATACTAGGTTGGATAAAGCTAACAAAGAAGCGAGGTACCTAAAAATGAAGTACCACAGCTTCTTAATGTAGACCTTTGTCGGACAGACCTATTGTCCAGATGGTGAAATGGAAGAATAAGTGGCTTTACAGTCACTTTGGGTGCTTTCTGGAGACTTCCTACAGCTAAAAGTAACTCCAGCAAAATAGTTTAAAATGATAAATCATAAAACCATTTAAATACATTTTTGCAATATACTAATTTATAAAATAAGGTAGGCTTTGTTTTTTGCTGTATGTCATACTTCTAATTTCTAAATGATTATGAAACCAAAAAATGTTTCTGACATATCAGGTATGACCTGAAAAGATGTTTTGCCTCTCACTGATAAGAAGTCAGTGTGGGATCCAATTTGAATACATTCAGTTATGAGAGAAGAGAAAAATAGCTCAAAACAATTAAATATTGAGGAATGAAATAAACATTTTGGCAATATGACTTTGAAGTTTCAGGAAAGCTAAAGCCTTGGAAATGAAAATTATGCAAAACACAATCCAAAATGAAACAAAAAGATTTGCTTAATTTCAAACTTTCTTTTTGAAACGCATTAGACTGACCTTTTTGTGGACTTTCTTTTTTTATGATACCCTGTATTCTGTAAATAACTGTTCCAGCAAACTCTGTTCTACAGAATCGGCTTTTTGTAATACACTCTGTAACTCAGATAATTTTAACCTGGAAGTCCAATTGACTCCTTAGCTTGAGTATGGTTGTAAGCTGAACTCCAGCTGAAAAGATGTATTTTGAAATAACCCCTACTCACCCCCTTTCTGGCTATTAACCATATAGATTAAAATGTTCTTCTATCAAAAGAGCATCCCCTCTCACTCACTTGTATGTCCAACACAATTTCATTAGACTGTAGACTTCTGTTGGGCAGACTTCAGGACGTTCCATTCGTTCTCCTCTTTCAATCATCTGTGCAACTTCACCACCTTTCATTCCCTGGAACAGGATGACCAGAACAGTCAATCATCCAAGCTGCAAATGATTACAGCACACACGACAGCATAAATCAAACAGAGGCCTGGAATCGATTTTTGGGCTATCCTTTGACTCATTTTTTGCAACAAATCCTTTTAGTTATGAAAAGACATTGGTTCAAATTTGCTCTGAATTTTTACAGAAAAACAAGGCCAAATATAACCACTCACCTTATATGGTTTTTGTCCAAAAGAGAAAGCTTCCCACATTAAAACCCCAAAGCTCCAGACATCACTTTTGCTAGAAAATTTGTAGAAATTCATGCATTCTGGAGCATACCATTTGACTGGCCATTTTCCATGACTTTGTGCCTAAAATATGTCATAACAGAAAGGAAAAATCAGGCTAGATGCAACGATAAATAGTAAACACAACCTGAATGCACATAATTCACGTTAACTTAGCACATACTTGTACTAAGTACCATAATATTTCTGATGCAGTTAGCATTAGAGAGAATGGGTAACAGCTTCTTCAAAAGTGTTACAAAATTGTTCCTAATCTTACACTTTCAAAATAATGCATTGAAATGAAATCTATGGTAAAAAAAAAAAAAGAGGCTTAGCTAAATGACTTGGAGTATTGTTTTTAGTGGCATTTAATTTAAAGTTGCTCTTTAAAAATAGTTTTTTCCATTTGGCTCTCCACAAAGGGTAAGAGAGACATGTCCAGATGGTTGAAGTGGGTGCTCTGTTTCAAAGCATAGTGACTGCCTTGTGGCAAACTGCAATTTACCTAACTTATGCTGGAACACTGCATTATGACCGGTCAAGTGTCAAGCTATACCAGCACTGTGCTAGATCTAGTGACAGGACCCTACTGCATCCTGTGGAGTTGTAAAGAAAATAGACTTTTGATACTAATTCTCAAGGCTCTGAGACTGGGATTGACAAGCATCTCTGGCTAGGCTAGTGGCAGTGATTTAAGATGCCTTTTCTGGCAGCAGTTCCTACTGTTCCTATACAGGAAGGTCATCAGAAGGGAGCATATGCTTGCTTCTCCTCTGCAGTGTTTCATGGGTTGGATTATTAGTTTCAAAGAGCTGATAAAAGGGCATAGGCAGAAGGAAGAAGTAATTTGAATTGCAAGAGGGAGATATCAGGAAAACAAATACAGATGATAACAGCCTTTGTCTCCCACCTTTTAACTTATTAAATGATGCAATTATTTTAATCACTTAAGCTGTACAGAGGTCCAATGAATTTAAAACCAAGATAAACAAATTTTGCTTAGGTTAATTTATTATTTAACAATGGTATTCTTTCAAAAACCTTCCCTAATTCTGTTCTGTAAGACAGTGTATTAGTTCTAGCCTACATTTTCCTTGGACCTGATAAGAACTCTTTTGGAACAGATACATTTTCCCCCTTTTATATAAGGTAGTATCTCATTTCCAGAATAACTTTCAATCTTCTAATGACAAGTTTACCAAAAGTAAATGAAAGTAGACAAGTAAAAGAAGGAACAAGCTTTTTCCTCCCTACATGTCTCTTAATGTTGATTACATATTTTGAATTTGGCAATCTAATATCAAGTTATAAAATAATGAGTGATACATATATTTCTGATTTGCAACTTGCAAAACCAACTGCATTTCAACTGAAAATATACTTATTAAGCTATGCTACTACACAGCTTTCATGTCGGGTTCAAACCTTACCTTGTAATAATTTTCATCAGCACTAAGAGCTTTAGAAAGTCCAAAGTCACTAATTTTGGCATAATGTTGGGTGACTAATAGCACATTTCTTGCAGCCAGATCCCTATGAACAAAATTATTCTCCTCCAGGTATTTCATCCCCATGGAAACCTGATGCACCAGCTCTGTTATATTCTTCTCTGTGACATGTCTGAAAATCACAATTGAATTTTAAAGAGGTCAGTAGTTCATTTTCATGACTTTTCATGGAGTTCAAATACAAATCTTTACTTTGAACTTGTCCACATTACACTGGGAACCTGATCCACTTACTTTAAGCTAAGCTTCAATTAGAAAAGGCAACCTAGGCTCCTGTCTTGGGCAAGATGATGTATGACCACATTAATAAAGGAGAAATTGAAGGATATGTGAAAATTCTTTCATTTATTCAAAATACACTATTTTGGCAGAAATGTTTGACAATTCAAAAACATGTTCCAGTGAAGAATAACTACAATCATTTAATTATTACATTAACAACATATCAATTTTAATTGTCCGTAAAGAAAAATAAAAAATAAAAGAAAGGATCTGTATCGTATAGAATGGAAGCAAAGTTTACATACCTATTTTTTTGCAAAAATTTGTTCAATGGCCCAAGTTCAGCCATCTCCATTACTAACATCCAGGCCTCAGCTTCACATATACCTATCATTCGGACAATATATGGGTTATCCAGTTGCTGCATTACATTTGCTTCTCTCAGTAATTCATCCTTTATGGCTGGATCATTACTCTCGTTCTTCAGAATTTTTACAGCCACAGGCTTGGCACCCCTGCAAAAGAGAATCCAGTTCTGGGACTAGTTGCTGAAAAATCTGTGCACTAATGCACACAATCTTCATCAGATGTTTCCATTCACATAGCACAAACTGTGACAAAAGACAGAACTGACACTCAGAGGAGAAAAAAAACAGCCATAACAGGAACATCTCTCTATTAAATGCTCAGAAGACAGCTAACCAAAAAAGCAAGAATGAAAAGAACCTGAGAAAATCACAGATTGTCATAAAAATGCCTTAAGAAGCCTGAAAAAAAGCATACTGGACAAAATTTTCTTGTGCTATCTGGAAAGGCTGGCATAAAGCTCTTTTGACAAGAAAAGCGATAAAGAGCTTTCTAAGCACTGGAGTGTTTTGAAGGTAAGACTGGAACATGCAGCACTGCCAGGACCCAGGGCAGTGCTCTGAAATCCTGAGAATCTAAGCCTACTTCTGCAACCTTCCATTCATACAGCAAACTGAAAGAGTGACTGATGAGATGAACAGAGCTCAAGTGTGAAACAAGATTAAAAAATACACAAGCTGAGATCAGAGCCCTTCAAATCCCTACAGCCTATATTGGAAAAATAAAAATCCTTCCTGCCTCTGAAAACCTCGGTTAAAGAAATCCCTCCAACTTCAAGAGATGAGAGTGTGTACATAATCAGGCCATGCACATATACAGCATACTGATAACATTTTACTGTGAAAATGCATGAATAGTCAAGTATAAACAGGGTCTGTTCCTACTGACCTGACACTGTAAAAAATGTTACAACATATTCTGTCTCCTTGAAAATCAACATTCCAGCTTCAGGAAACTGGTATTTATCACACTTACTTCAGGCAAAGCTCTCTTTGGTATAAGTGAACTGTCCATGGCACTCTACACTTTTTCTGACAGAGATGTTGTGCAGATGAGAAATACTGTGTAGCATTTGTACTTTTGCATACAATGGAGGAAGACAGTGGAATTCCCACTCTACTATCTCCGACAGGAGAGGAAGTAGTCAAAAGCAGCACTTTCCCACTTTACAGACTAAAATGAGTGCATAAGTATACATACAAAGAGAGAAACTGAATATTAACCCAAATTAGTTACAGTCTGTGGCCTCAAATGATATGCAAAGATTACCGCTGCTCCAAAAAGTAACGGCTAGAGCTTTTACATATTAGATTCCATGAAAATAGAAGGCAACACTCACTTTTTCATCTTATAGAACCCTTTCTTTACAGTACCAAAGTTGCCAGAGCCAAGTTCACCTTCCTCCAAGGTTAACAACTTCCTGTCAAGAGTGACATTTTTTGGTTTAATTTCATCTGGATCGGCATATGGACTTTCATAGACCTCAGTATCCATGGGTAAGGCCTCTCTCTGATCACCTGCAGTTCAAACAATGAAAAAATTAGACATGATTTCAGACATTTTTGCTGCCACAGTTAATATATTCATGTTTTCTATGTTCAAGATCATCACTGTGTTTGACTTGTAAGGCCATTATAAAGAAACCACATATATATAGTCCATATAATCCAGCTGCATTTTAGAGCACACCAAAAGACAGTGGCCGCCCCCTGGTGACCTGCTGTAACTACTGAACATTTGTGCAGGGTGAAACCAGGACGTTCCTTGACAGAAAGAGGGTTAAAGGTTGGCCCTTCTCCTTAGTATTTCCCATTAGTTACCTCACACAATTCTTCACTCAGAATGCTGCCTTATATGTACTTCATTCTTAGGCGCCCCACTTTAATTGCATTATGCTTGGCACTGTGGATGCAACAGGGCATGATTCTTTTTATGATGTGCAAGGATATAGTTTTTAGAGCCAAGGAAATAATACCATTCCACTTCAAAAGGGAAAAAAAGGGGTTTCTGCTAAAAGATTTTTGTTATAGATGGTGATATCTGACATTTTCAACTACCAGGCTTGAGTTACGATAATGGTTACACCAATACATAACAGAATGTGAAATATAAGCAAAAAAAGAGAAATATGGATTGAGAGAGATCTCTGCCATAAAGAAGAAAATTGCATTAATGCTGTATATTACTCTGCCTACCTCTTTCTGCTCCTGTAATACCTCTGTTCCTTTGCAGCACATAAGGATTGAAAGGTGCTTCTTCTTGTGGGTGGCCAATAGTTGTCTGAAGCTGCAGCACAAAAATAGTATTTTTCTGTTTAACAATGAATAGGTAAGTTTAGAGCACTTTTTTCCCCCAAGGGTTTTGGCATAATGATTGCAAGAGACCCACAGGTAAAAATCAGAAAGAAAGGGATCCAAAAGAGGTTATTTCATTCTGGAGGTTATTGTTAGAGCAGGCCAAAAGCATAGAAAGATATTACAAATATTTCAAAGCATTAGATAAGAGAGAATTCGCTATAGTGGGTCATGCACAAATCTTATTCTGCACATATTAAATTTACATGCTGTTTTCAAATTTGCCATGTAACACGAGCAGTCAGAAGGATTTCTCTTTAATTTATCCTTCCTCCTTCTTCAAGTTATCTCTCCCCCTACCTAGGCCACAGAGAAATTGCTAGCAAAAATGAAAACAAAAAACAATTTCCCGTTTCTCTTCTGGGTATTACAGAGGGACTCTATGTTAAAGAAGTGGAAGAAACCGGAGTAAAAAGTTACTACTTTAATAGGCTTGTGTAACATCAGGGAAAAACATCATGGACCAGATATTAGGACAGTCTATCTGCTCTGAGGAGGGGGAATATTACCCAATTAATTAAGCATCTGGTTCAAATACAATTCCTCTGCCTTTACTCTTGTCAGAGAAATAATGTGGAGTACACAAACCATCTCATCTGTTTTTTGTTCTGGAACTCTTCGCCTGGCTATGGCACAATAAAGTATAGATGACAGGAACTACTAATCTGATCGCTTCTGTTTGTGAGCTGTTGGGAACATGGGAGTTACAGAACCTACTCTGCACATTTTCTTTTCAAGAAAAGAGAAACAAAGCTCTGGTGGATGGTGTCCCTGCCCATGACAAAGTCCACTGTAGGAGAGAATCAGGTCTGCAGTCATCTAAGGAACTTGAATGTGTACAAGCCCATGGGGCCCAATGAGATTCATTTGAGGGTACTGAGGGAGCTGTCAGACAAAGTTGTTAAGCCACTGTCATTTTTCAAAAATTGTGGCAGTGAGGTCAAGTCTCTGATGACTGGATAAAGGGAAACATGACCCCCATTTTTAAAAAGTGGAAAGCAGAAAGCCCAGGGAACTACAGACCAGTCAGTCTTACCTTTGTACCAGGCAAGATCAGGGAGCATATTCTCCTGAAAACTATGCAAAGTCGCATGGAGAAAAAAGGGATGTCTTGTAACAGCCAGCATGACTTTCCTAAGAGGAAATCATACCCAACAAATTTGATGACCTTCTATGACAGGCCTACAGCACTGGTGAATGGGGCAGAGCAGCTGACATTGTCTATTTGGATTTATGCAAAGTGTTTGACTCTGTTCTGAATGACATCCTTATCCCTTAACTGGAGAGAGGTGGGTTTGATGGATGAACCACTTGGTGGTTTAAGATTTGGCTGGATGATCACATGTGAAGAGTGGCGGTCAAGGACTCAATGTCCATGTGGAGACCAGTGATGAGTGGTGTCCTGCAGGGGTCAGTACTGGGGCCGATGCTGCACAGTATCTTTGTTGGTCACACGGACAGTGGGATTGAGTGCAGCCTCAGCAAGTTCATTGATGGCACTGACCTGTGCGACGCAGTCACGCTTGAGGGAAGGGATGGCGTCCAGAGGGATCTGGACAGGCTTGAGGGGTGAACTCTGTGAAATTCATGAAGTTCAACAAGTCCAAGTGCAAAGGCCTGCACCTGAGTCAGGGTGATCCCAGACACACCTAGAAGCTGGGCACAGAAGTGACTGAGAGCAGCCCTGAGAAAAGGATTTGGGGGTTATGAAAAAGTCAACATCCAAAGCAGCTTGGCCAGCAAAGTGAGGGAGGAGATTCTGCCCTTTAACTCCACTATGGTGAGACCCTACCTGGAGTGCTGCAGCCAGCTGTGGCGCCCCCGGCATGGGAAGGGCATGGAATGGGTGAAGCAAGTCCACAGGAGGCCACAAAGGCGATAAAGGACGATCTACTCTACAAAGGCAGGCTGAGGAAGTTGGGGCTGTTCACTCTGGAGAAGGTTGTGTGGAGACCCCATAGCAACATTCCAGTATCTGAAGAGGCCCTACAGGGAACCTGGAGGGGGACTTTTCATTGAGAACTATAGTGACAGGACAAGGAGTAATCGGTACAAACTGAAAGAGGGAAATTCAGTTTAGATAATAGGAAGGAAGTCTTTACTGTGAGGGTGGTGAAGCACTGGAACAGGTTGCCAAGGGAGGTTGTGGATGCCACATTCCTGGAAGAGTTCAAGGAGAGACTGGATAAGGCCTTGAACAACCTGGTCCAGTGAAAGGGGTCCCTGCTCATGACAGAGGAGGCTGGGCTGGATGTTCTTTAAGGTCCCTTACAAGCCTTAACATTCTGTGATTGTATGATTTCTGATTGAACTACAATTTAATATTTCACAGGCACCTTTTCAGCTCCTATGAGCAACTTGGGAAAATTGTGCAGCACTCAGAAAACCTCAAATATTTTTCTTTAGTCCTGCCAGCCAGTCATGTATTCACAGCATGCTGCCACCTTGCATAACTTTGAATTGTATTTTCTACCAGGAATTGGAAATTTTTTGTCTTAAAGGCAAGCAAGAGTGACTAGAAATAGGGCAGGAGATATGCATCCTTGCATATGCAGTGATCTGAGTGACAGTAAAATAAAATTTCCTTTTAATTTAACTTTCATTTAAAGGCAGAGTCCTTTCTGCCTTACACTTTCAAAACAACAGGTTTAATTTTGCCGATATTTTTTGGACAAAAGGATCTTTGTTTTAATACATCTAAGGTATAGGATAACCGATTACTTCTTGTATTCTTACAAGAAACAGAGAATGGGCAAAATTACCCTGGATTTACTCAACCAGTGAAAAGGAATACAAGAAAAGAGTCCTCTAGAGTAGCCTGTTAAAAATGTGACATATGAATGAAATGGCTCCAACTATTTTAAATCTGACTTTTACAGTACAGATGATAATTTTATAGTAAATAGTATAGTAATATTCTCATGAAGGCAATTTGTACAGCAAGTGCAATAATCTTTCAGGTTAATAATTCTGAATTTAAAAAATGCAGACCATGAAGTCCTCTTATTTTGCTAAAACTTAATAGCGAAATACTGCATGGCAAACATCTCATTAGCCAAATCCTCAATGAGCTTTGGCTAAGGCATCCCAGTTGCCACTAGGTGGCAGGATTTCATTTAAATTGTCTAAATTAACAATTTTACTCTAATAAAACAGATTGAAAAATTTTGATCTGGATCCTAAAATTTAATACAAATAGTGAATTTGTGAAATAATAATAAAAAAAATCCCAAGAATGAGTAAATATAACATAACAAATAAAATAAATATAATTTCTCTGGTTCACTGTCTGAAAGCTTTTGACATAGTAGAAGTGATTGCGTAATTAACCAGGTCTAAAGTAAACTCTGTTTGTTGAGGTTAACAAATGCTAAATCTTTGAATTGTTCAGAGCAGGACTTTTGTGTAGAGTGTAAAATCTGGCAGTATGATGTGGGTCTGAGTATTCAAGGTTAAGTACATGTAAATGGTGATGAAATCAGGTTTCCTAAACCATTTCCTTAAATAGTTGGTTTTTCTCTGGCAATATACTTCAGTCTCTGTGTATGTTGCCCAGAAGGCAGGAAATAGGCATTTGACAGCAGAAAGTGACTAGAGCAAGACACAGGTTTTACCAGGTTGACAGAGAGCAGTGTGACCAAAAACATATCTACATGTAGAGTTCAGACCCTGCACTCATTCTTCTGAATCAACCCAAAATGTGTGACAGTTTGGCATTGTATTTCAGATGGTTTAGAGCAGATCGTGAGACTGCGTCTGTGTTTGTATGTGACAAACACACACTGAAAAAGAGATGTGGGTCCTGCAGGGATACACTGCTGACAGCAACTGTTGGTACTTCAGCATAAAAGTGAACTGAAGCTGTAGGAAAAGAATATTTGTTATTTACCAGGATTATCAAATACAGTATATATCAAAACACAGCTTTTCACTCTGAACAGTAGCATACCTCTAGGGCTTTTCATGCCTGCTCATTTTTGTTGAAGAGCAACTAGAAATAAATCAATAAACATAAAGAGAAACTCATGGATTGGATGGGGCCATATATATTATTCTCAGCATGCAAACAAACTCATAGCTACATGCTTCAGAACTACATCAATTACTGGACAGCACTATTTTCTGGCCATGCAGGAGCATTTTCACTAGGACAGGGCTGGGCTTCCCTTGGCTCCCTGGCATCTTACCTATTATCCCATTCTGCTTGGTCTCGTGATCTCTTACACTTGCCTAAATGTAGGTGAATGCATAACAAGGTTTGTGCACATACGTTATGTAAGTATATATTTTGTTGTTTTTATTGTTCTCTAAATGCGTTCAGTAACAACATAATTGTGTAAGCAAGACAATTTTCTGATTAGGAAGGAAAGTAGAAATATAATTTTGTTCTGCTATAATTGAGTGGTTTTGAAAAATAATTTATCACATTTCATTTGCAGAAATATTGAGATCTGCATTAAAAATTTTGGTATGCCAGAATTACATAGAAATAGTCCCTCTATTTTTAAAACTCCTTCAAACCCATTGCTTCAGTTATAAAATCAAGCCCATAATTATGCAGATGATTAGGATAGATGCAGAAAGCTTACAAAATCTTTACAATCTAATTGTTAGTAGTCAAGACAGCAAGCGAAAAGAGGGGGACGAGAGTGAAATTAGTCATATAAGTGTTTTTAACTCAGTCAAAAACCTAAAAAAAGTATATGAGGCACCTTTTTGCTGCCAGCCTTTGGAAAGGTGTACGATTTGAGTCTTGAGATAATTCCACCTCCTGCCCAACTCTAGAAACCACAATGTCAAAGAGGAACAGTAAATGTGCCATGAAAATAGCTAAAGGTATTTCACAAAACAAAAATAGTCTACAAGAACAAAACACTCCCAAACTTTCTGTTGCATGTGCCTGCAAGTACACATATGATGCATCAAACAAATGTAGTACAGGAAATCTTAGTACTAAATTTTCTTTCATCTGTATTACTGTCAAACCATCCTGAACATGCAGACATACCTTAAGGCAGCTTTTAAATTCAAACACATTGCCCTTTCTCCAGATCTTTATTTATAGAGTATGTTGTGTATTTCTCCTGCCTATGTCACTGAACTTTAGCCCCCTCCCCCCAACCCCAAACATATTTAGCAAAGTAAATCAGTGGATAACTTTCGTGTCTGGAAGAATGACTAATGTATCGAGCAAAAGTTGAAGCACACCTTGGTCATACAACAGACAATGTGGTTATTGAAGCAAAAAGCACACAAGGTAATATTAATTCCAAAAAAAAGGGAACGGGCTTTACGTTTTACACATGCACTTATGTTCTGTGTAAAGATACCTTTAAAAGATATGTGAATATATTTTTCACATTAATTTAGTTAAATGTGACAAGTTAGCATTTCTAGTGGTCACTGAGAGATCATACCTAACTATTTAAAAGTATGTAGGTGGAGTACTTATTGTTCAAACATTTAGACTGATGCTGAGGCTGAAACAATAATCTGAGCCACATTCTCAGTCACTTTAAACAGCCTTTGACCTCACTTAGATGTTCTGAACTTTTTAATAGCCCATTTGGACTTCTTATTTTCTGAAAAGATGGCTTTTTTAATTGATAGGATTGGTGTATTTCCTAGTTTTCTTTTAAAAGAAAATGTCTGATTTCACATTAAAAGGGTGGTTTTTGTTTCAAAACACCAAGGATAGCCACGTGGTCCCTGTTGTTGCCGGAAGAACAGAAACCTTTTTGACGCTTGATATTCTTTATAGCTGTGATACATAAAAATTCAGTTACTGCATATTGAAAAAGGTTACCAAGTCAGCTATTTTCTTTTACTTCATGAAATTTTTTTTCCATATCGGGAATAAATGAACACTTAGCTACAGTTTTGCAACAGATGAATTCTCTAAGAGGTCAAGTGCTCCTTTGCACAAGCTGAGCATGGTTTTCATTATGCTTTTCCAACAATAGTATCTCTCAGCACTTGAGGAAGCAACCTCATGTAATGTCTTGATGGTAATACTGCTTAACTCACATGTTTGTCTTAGACCTACAAATGCATGTTAAGAAGAATTCTTCATCAGGCACAGGGACAGTACTACTTACAGTCAGGCTGTACTCATTAAGTTTAGGTCTATTATAACTACCTGAAAAACTGTGCATAAACAAATAAAATACTGAGAAATGTTAAGAGGGCAACTTAGAAAATGGCCAGAATTTGGCAGTTTCATTGTAATGTCATCAGCTGGAGAACTGAACTAAAGATTCATTTCAAAAGCTCCTCTGCAGGTTTAAATACATATTGGGATGAAATTGATTGCAGGGAGAAAAAAGTAATTTACAAAATGAAAGGAGTCAAAATCACCTTAAACCTAGACATGGAGCCTCTGGTGAAAGGTGAGAAAAGTCCCAGTCCATGCGCGTTCTGGGAGAAGCAAGAACAAGCAAGTCTCCATATTCTGCGTGGGAAAATTAGCTTCAATACAGACTTTTATTACAAAGTCCTTTCTTTTGCAGAGGAAGCATATTAGTATCACTAAAAAGGAGATGTCCATATTGCAATAAACTTAAGCATTTTTTTACTCCAAGTTTGTTCATGGAATAATAGCAAATACTAGACAAATCTGATGTAGATTTACGTCCCTGATGTAAATTTTACTCCAAGCCCTTACACACCAACAGTTTACAGATAAATTATTTGGACAGTCTGCCTTGCATACCATCCAGCAGGTCTTGTTACCTTTTGTGCACCTTCTTAACTTCAAAACAACTTCAGATTTGGGCATGCTATTCCACTATGACTTTGGAATAGCACCACTGTATTTTAGGCTGTAATATATATAAAAATGAAAAAACTATTGAAAAATTGTTCTGGATGGGAACACCAGTATTAGATTGTTGCTAAGGAACTGGCCATTATGTTTTGTTCCTCTACTCTCCCTCGTTTGCATCTTTATTATAATCAATCCTTCCTCACAAGGCATGGTCATTCCTGTTGCCCTACTCGGGATTATCTCCTGCTGGACAGCATTCTTCAGTGCAGTGTTGAAAGCTGGTGAAAGTCTTTCAGTTGATACCTTGCCAGTGTTGAACAAGCTGGAAACACTTCCTCTACCAGCATGGTGGTTGCTCATTCGTGTTCCCATTCTGATTCATTGCAGGCATCACATCCTCTGAAAAACTGTCTCTGCTCACCATGCTGTGATTTATATCTGACTATTAGAAGTGCAATCTTGCACTAGCTTCTACTGAGCTTCACCCCTCTTTTTTTCCAGGACTTTCTCTAATTCATTACAATTATTTTGATACCCAGTTCAAAAATTCACTATTCCAATTTACATATTTTGGCAATCCTTTTCATGAATTAAAAAAATGTGCAGTATACTAGAAATGTCAGAAACTCTTAAATGTTAATTATCATGGTGTAAATAATATGAAGATGGATTGCACATCCTCCACCTAAGATTGTGTTTGTATTATATATGTTGTTGTATTCATTCTCTTCAGTCTGTTTTTTTTGTTGTTGTTGTTATGTAATTTGAATAATTGTATTTCAGGCATATTAAAATCTTCATGAGTTACTGCTTTTGCACAAAGGTATTAATGTGCAAGAACTTGGAAATATTAAGTGAAGTCTTTGAGCTGCATAAACAGTAATAGTAATTTTAAATTTTCAATTTTCTATGTTTGTGTTTATATTACAAGAAAGTAACTTAGCGGGCACATTTTTAAACAGTTCCAAAGAAAACACAAAATTCAGATTTCAGTTTTAAGAAGTTCAAAATGTCAAATATATTGAAGCTTTAAGCAATATTTTAGTATACTATTTGCAAAATATGCACTCTCACTCTTAGCTTTGGTGACTTTCTTTCTAGCTATCATGACAAGTCTTAAGCAGTAGTAGGTAAATTTACACTTATATTGTGAATTTTTCTGTGAATATTATGAAATGTACACAGTATTCCCACACTGAACGTGCTTGCCCTGTCGCTATAACTGCATGTATACCAGAAGATATACATGTGGTCTTGTGTGCTTAAACTTCATGAACATCCTTGCAAATGGTACAGATCTAAATCTCAAGGCAGCATTTTTATATTTCAACTATTTATTTTTAAAATATTTTATTTTATTGATTATTCATATTAAATAATTATTAATAAATATATTTATATAAAGTAATAAATTTTAAAATATTTATAATAAAAAAGGCACTGATTTTGGTTGCTTAATTTCCAATGATTTAAAAAGGTACCTGATTTTCAGAAATGAAGGTATGAGAATGGCTGTTCACAGGCCTGCTAGGAGTCAACGGTACTGAAATAAAGGTAATTGCCTACCTGAATAAAAAATTTTTTTCTATTATGTCTGACTGCATCAAGATAATGACCTAGATGATTAAGTTATCCAGGGTAACATCTAAAATTAACTTCCATGTCTGCTTCAGTCAGTGGATTCTCACAGTGAACAATGCCAGCAGTGTGGTATCTCTCCTCCTAGTGTTGATACAACCACTATAGAATATGACCGCCAATGAGGCATTCTGCCTATGTAAAATACTGTTTTTTTTCACAACATTATATATGTAAAAGAAGTTCACAAAATTAAATTATGATTAGCACATACAAAACACTGATGAAGCAATACCATACCAGAAAATGTTAATTTTCTTTTCAACTCACTTTTTATAACCCTAGAAAAATAAACTCACAGATGAAATAATATTCAAGAACTAGGATTCCCAGAGTAGTATGAGACTGTAAGTCTTCTCCAATGAATGCTATTGCTATACCGCCACCTACACTTACCTTAGGAAGTGTTCCAGAAGAAGGATGACTATTAAAACCAAGATTATCTGTAAAAGAATCAAATGTAAAATGATACTAAGAAAGGTGATAAATTTGTGTAAGAACACAGAATTTTACAGAGGGGATCAACTGTCTAGTTTTTAAATCATATTACAGTGTTTCTCTTTGACTACCTTCTTTGCTTTTGTCTCTTATATGCAGCAGACTCTGGTACTTCTGGCTACAGAGACAAAAGTATGTGCAGAACCTAAATGATTCGAAGAAGCAGAAAAAGAATGGTAGAAAAAGCATGTAGTGATTCAAAGGAGTGGAAAAAGTAAAAACTTCAGGGTTAGACTTGATGAACTTGAGTGTATTTTCCAACATAAATGGTTCTATGATTCTATTCTATTCTATATCCTGTCACCATGGCACTGGTATCCAGCTAGAATGACAGAAAGTGGCCTTAGAGAGAGAAAACCACTTCTGGAAGAGCACAAGTTGGACATAGATCAATCAAATGCATCTCTTTTCCCTTTTCAGTCAGGGCAGGAGGGAGGACAGTGTCTCTTCAATGTGACAGGATATTAAAGAAAAAACAGGATAAAAAGCACACTGAACCTCATGACACTTTCCCCCACCTCTTTTCCTCCTTTCCAACAAGTTATCAAGGAATGCCTCTCTGACCCCTGTTTTCAGCGTCAGGTGCAGCCAATGCCTTGTTCTGCCCTGCTCCCCCCAACAGGGGAACTCACCTGCTGGGTGCACAGCTCACTGCACCCAACCTGAACTCCTGTAGCAGCATTGCTGCTGTGCCTGCTTCAGCTTGGAGTAAGGACCACTGGAGTAGTGCTGGGAAGACCACCTTATTTGTGTGTGTGGCCCAAGTAACATGCACTGCCACTTTGAGCAGCAGAGCACATTTCTGATCTGACAATAATTTAGACCCAGCAGTAATTTGATTTGGTAGCCTTAAGCTATAGGATCTGCCTCCATCATGCACAGTCTGGCAGATATTAACTGATTTGAAAAGTGGAAAATCTGCACCCACCTACATGGCAAGTGGAAAAAATAAGCACATATTTATCATAATTTTCATGTCTTTTTATACATACAATAATAATAGGAATAACTCACCATTTTCTGAGCCATGTTGTGGACAAGGAACGGTAAGAACCCTTAATAATCCATCTGGTTTGTATGAATAATGCTCAACTAACTAGTAGAATGAGATGGGAGGAAAAAAAAAGAAATGATGAGAGAAAGGATATGAAAATATAAGGGTGGTATCATTAAATATATTGTCTCTTTGGAACTGTGTGCATATGTACAATAGTCGATATATGTTACAACAAATGACCTTGGCGTAGAGCAGATCTTTACTGCACGTGTTCTTTACTTTACCTCTTTTTAGCAGGGGTGCATGTTTTTGAAGTAACCTTATGGATAAATGTGGAACATGATCCAGGAATTGGATTAGTGTAAGGGTCAGTATTCCCCTCCTGGTTCTGCTACTAAATAGCTTTGTAACTCTAAGCAAATAACTTATTTTTATATCTCTGAGTTTCCACTCTCATTTTTTTTTTAAATTTTTGGGCATAATTACAGTGCAAGAATTATCCTAATAAGCAATGCTTTATTTGGACCTCAGAATTGCAATAGTATGTGCACAGTTAATAAACGTATAGCACCAGTAGTTGTGGCCATTTGTGCTCCTGGATTGTCCTCTGCAGGTCATTTTTTACAGGTTTGTTACTGCTTTTTTCCATTTGGATATAAAGGAGAAGGTCTGTGAGTGTAAGAGTTGCAGACATTCACAAAAATTTTAAGATAGCAGAGCTGCTTTTAAATTTCCAGTGACACCAGGAAAGAAATACTTAAGACATTCACAAAAATGCTAAGAATTAATATATGCAAGCAAAGATTCATATTTTAGATTTGTTACTCACTTTACTTGTTTTAATAGATTTTTAAGCAAGAGGACATAAGAGATTTCTGCATGGGTTTCAATTCCCTTAGTATTTTCAATTTACACAGTCATTTCACCAGTATTTGGTTTTAGTATCAGCTATGGCATAGACAGCTACGGACTTCTTAATTGCCTAATCTTTACCACGGTTCAGACATATTTTGGTGGTAAGCCTCAGCAAGCCATGCTTTTGCAGACTTGAAGGTAGAGAATTTCAAAGCTAAAGACTGCATTATGTGTACAGCATCTTAAACCATCTCCTTTTTGCTTCCTAGAATTCTGTTGGTTGCTGTCATAAAGGACATTAGCAAAAGACTAAACCAAGCATATGCATTATCCAATATGGTTACTTGCAAATGCAAACAGACTTTCATTCTAGATAATGTTCAGCTAACTGAGTAATTAATTACAGTTTTGAACTCATCCAGGCTGCAACATCACATTTAAAAATGATTAAACTCTGTACAGTCACACAGCTTTCTACATTAACATATATTTTCTTCATGTATAGAAACCACACAATGTTGGAAACATATGACAAATAACCTGCAAAACGCGTTCATTTTAGCCAAAGGCTATTGTCACAAGGCAAAATAAAACAAAGCCGCCCTGGTCAGTTATATGATGACAGATATCCACATGATATAAATTTAACAGACCTGCCACAGGGTGTCAAATCTTTTTCCATCCGGTATGGAGAGCTTTCCTGTCTTATCTCTGTCAATACGATAGTGCAGTACTTTTCCATCATTCAGTAGGCACAGGGCATAGGAACCACTGCTGTCCCTTTCTCGGATACTGTAGGAATAAGAAAGATTTTCAGGGTTACATTTTACTAGGAATGAGCATTCTTTTTTAACCACCCTTTCCTTAAAGCTTTTGAATTAAAAATGAAACAAAATCAGCACTGCAACTTCTGAAAACATTTTGTTAAGTCTTTCATTTATTTCTTAGTGTAATTAATTTTCAGATAAATTGTCTAAAGTTTCTCTTTTTTTCTTCCAAAAAGGCAACAGATGAAAACAAAAAATCAATGATGTAAGGCACTCTGTTAGGCAGCTACAGAACACTGTGCATTGCACAAAGCACTCTCTGGGCAAATATGCATACGTAAGCTTCTGCAGTACTGGCTTACCTCTCTTGTTTCTTTTATTTTGAAATAAAGAGATGACAGTAAGAACAGAAGATGAAATACTAAAAGAATGTAATGTGAAAATCAAATAGAGGCAACATTTTTGTTGTATGGCTGAGAATTTGAAGAAAATAATATATTTCTGTAATCATGAATTCTTATAATTTCAGTAAAGACATTAATGTTTTGTTGCAGATTTCACATAAAATTAATATGAAACTTCACATGGTATTGGAGTGTACATACCTCATCTAAACTTCATCTCGGAGAGATCATCGAATGTAATATAAAAATTTGTCTAAAACTCATAGAGAGCCAGGATGATCTCCTTCTTCCAGGAGACCTATGAGTGCCCTCTGGAATGCCTATAAAGCATGACAGAGTTGTTTTACTTGTACTCAGGGCTAGCTGACACTGAGACCAGCATATTCTGATGACTGGACCCAGAGTGGATAGGAATTTTTTACTAGCTCCATCATAGTTGGTGAAACATTTCTGAGTTTAGAAAGAAGGCTTTTTATTTCAGTGGAGTTCCCATGCTCACTTACAGCTGACAGTGAGACAGCAATAGAGTCTCAAGGCAATTTAGAATAAAATTGTCTGGCTTTTTTTTTTTTTTTTTTCCAATGGAAAGCCTAGATTCTGGAACACTAAAACATTTCTTGTTCTAATGTGCACAGAAATCGACTTACTCTCCCTTGAATTTTTGAACAGCCTTGAAAAGAAATACTGAAGTAAGTGCTCACTAAGGTGTTAAGAAGCTTTGCTGGTGCAACACTGGTACTTGCTATTATATCTTAGAAGACTGCAGAGCCAAGTATTAAATTCTTCTCCTCAGCTGACTCCCTCAAGGCTGAAGTAAAACTGTTTTGTCTGAATTACTCACGCACCTATTTCTTTCAAGTAGAGTGATTCTTGTTGCCTAAGATGTGAACAGGACACTGGCTAAAAGGAAAGGGAAGTAGGGTCAGTTTTTTGTTTTCTGAAACCAAAGTAACTTGCCTAAGTCTCTAAAGCAAATTGAAACACATTGTGGTTTCTTCATGACATGTAGGTGTTTCCTCAGTATGTTGATTTCCTGCGCTGACTGACCAGTGAAGAGCAACTAAATGCTAAAATGAAGAGTTACTTTTACTTTATCTTCTTCTGACTTGCTCTAAGCAAATAAAGCTTAGAAAAATATTTTCAGAATAGAAGTCGTTGTTTCTAAAACACAAACAAATCGCATTTCATTGCAATCAGACCTCTGTTTAGAATGAAGCACAAATAGGATTATAAAAATGGATTGTTTCTCAGTAACAAATATCCTTCATGTTTCACATGAGGAAATGGTGGCTCCAATACAATTCGTTCTACTGAAACTGGTTCTCGTTTGCAAGAGTTGTTACTCTCACAAGAGGCATCATAAACATTTCTTGAGAGCACAGGCACCCATGGGAGGGGAGAGTCCTGATTTCTAAAGACCACGGCACAGATCCAAACAGCTCTATCACTCTTCAGAGCAGGATTTCACCAGTGTTCAGGTTTATAATGTTGTAATTGCATTTCAGAGCTTTTCCTTTCCCTAACCCAACATCTACCTAACTCTGGAGCTATCTGCAGTTCACAGTCACGTCAGCTTCTGTCAGACAGCTCTATCACTGCACATCCTAAGAACATCTCCATTCTAACACTCATGATTAATCAGGGTCCAGAAGGAGCCTTGTTCTCCTAGGGTTATGGAGCAAGTGGGTTTTAAACTGGAGTCAGTCAACTACAGCACAACCTGGATCCCTACAAAACACAAAACCAGGAGATACTACCATCTTTCCAAACATATCTGAAAAGCAGAAGTATCAAGTGCATTGAATTGACAGCCTGTCTTAGTTTTGGCAAATAGAACCCTTACTGGATGACACGGATTGTCCCAAGCCATGTTTCACAATTTTATTTTGGCTTCTAGACTGTGGCAATGACTGTCTAGCTTAGGCTAAGCCTCCAGAACTGCAGCTGGGTAACAGTATCCAGACTGATGACAACAGTTGCTGTAAAAAATAGAGTCAAAGGAAAATGCTATTCGAACTAAGAGGTTGTAAATTGAAACCTCTTTGAATGGAAAGAAAAGTTTCATATCTTTTTGATGGTGCTGCCTGTATTAACCAGGGCCTTCACATCAGATCTAGGAGCTCTCTTCATACATGGAACTTTCTTTCTATGGAAAGTAACAATTTTCAGAATGTTGAGAAAAAATTTCAAAATTCCAAATGCACTCTCTGCTTTAAAGTGATCTGAAATTAAAAACAATACTTACTGTTCTTCAATAAAGACTGCTAACAAAGAAGGTCTTAATTTTAAAAAAGGCTATTCTTAAAAAAAACCCAAAACATTTTGTCAAGAAAGGAAGCCAGCAGTGAGGTATCACCTGGTCTTCCATTTCAAGCTATTGCAGAGAACCACAAATGTACAGAAGAAAAACATAAAGATAATAAACATTTGTAAATGAACAACATTGTCATTTCATCCACTAAGAATAATCAGAAATATGAACAATTTCACTGAGAACAGATTTGAACACATATATATATGTTAGAGAAATGCTAAAGTTTCTAGTTTTTTATTACATAAATTTTTAAAACAGCAGAGTAAGGAATGTAGAAATTCAAACTTCTACCTGATGCAATGCAAAGAATGCTTAGGTATTGATTCTATATTTCATGCAATTTGTGTTTGAGTATTTTTTGTGCTTTTGGGAGTGCAACCTAGATGGCAACTAATAACAATCTGGAGCATCATTACAGAGAGTGTAAATAGCTATCCATTCCCTCCTTTGGTATTTTCACTTGGAAGCAAAAAGAACAATGTCCCAATTTTTTTATGTTTCCATCCGAAAACCCAGATGATCCCTCTCTTTCTAAAGAAAAATATCCCTGAGGGTCAAAGAAATAAATTGCTATTACAACATGCCTCATTGACTGTGCAGAAAAAACCAGAAGTTGCAGCATTCTGCAGTGGAGAATTATGAAGAAACTAAACAAGCAAAATGCTTGCTTTAGGAATGGTGTGAAATAATTTTTGTTCCTGAATGCAAAGGCATGCTAAATTTTACTCTCAGCATTGCTTTGCCTTCTCAGCAATATCAGCTTTGTTGATACCAGAGATATTGACATTGCTGATGGAGCCCCAGCCATTCCCTGCTTATCTGCCCTCATGACCATCTCTTTGGTAATGCTATTAACAACATGGCTACTTATTATCACTTCAAAGATCTGCTGCACAGTGCATATGCTTTAAGTTTGAGGGTAATAAGAAATGAACTTGGTGCCATCTGTAAAAGAATTATATAAAGGGCAAAAGGGATTGACTGCTGTCTTCATTTGCATCATTTCTTCTCCCCTGTTCAGTAACACATTCAAAGCTGTTTCAGAAATGTCAGAACATTACAGAATTTACAAGATATCTCAGCTCCACACTTGTCGCCCTGGTTTTTCTACTGTTCTGTGTTTTTGCTTTTGTAGTAGAAGTTCCCATGCATTTTCTATAAACATAGCTCTTGTTTTTCTAACCGGCCTAGAATGTTTTCTGAACTTCTGGATTGTTTTTCATTCCATTCTCCTAGGCAGAGACATTTGATGGATTTTTCCTTTGACCAGTGTGATTGAGGGGTGGTAATTTCTCCCTCCAATCCACGGTGGTTTTTAAGAACATATATAATAAAGGTCGGGGTCTCACCCCGTCTCTCTCTTTTTTCCTTGCTCCCACCTGACGAGGTCTGCGTGATTTTTTCGTGTCTGAGTGCGACATCTGGAAAAACAAGAGCTATGTTTATAGAAAATGCATGAGAACTTCTACTACAAAAGTAAAAAACACAGAACAGTAGAAAAACCAGGGCGACACACACTATTGCTATCTACAATGGAACCTAAAAATTCATCTCCTGGTGAGTCTGCTGCACAGGTACAAAATACTTTTTGTGAGAACGAGTGCATCACATTAGTCTATTTAGTTGACTTCACCCTGGCAGCAAAATATACCATGCTCCACTAAACCCCTAGCAAACAGCTCTGCAGCAAAACTGTATCTGCAATAGGGGATCTTCTTAGTACAACTATCTCATTTAGGGATCACAGCTTTTCTTCACACCTCAGACCTACTCTACTGCTGAAGCACCCAGTGTAGAGCCTGCCTTGAGAAGCCACAGCCCTGCCACATTGGTCTGCCAGTGGCACCCAACATGTGCCTAACTGAAGATTAGTAAACAGCTCTCCCAGAGTCATAGGCATCATCCAGGCTGCTGTGGAGAGGAAGACAGCACCTCCAGAAATACAGTTCATTGTCTGTAGATTATCATTTATCTTGAAAAATTTTTATGGTCATCTAAGCCTAGAAACTGCTTGGCACTTTGAAGAGGAACTTCATTAATTAATATCCCTGAATTAAGGTTACATTTATAGGATTGTTTTCATCTTCTATGATGTCAACAATGTCCAGTCCCTTTTATGGATACAAACTTAATACTGATAGAATTATTTAAACAATTCTCTATAAGGTCAGAAAAATGACCAAGCTCAATATGTGGACCAGTAGCAGCAAACTCCCAGAAGAAGGCAGTAATATTAGTGTAAATATAGACTGCTACATATGCAAGAAACAGAAATTTTTGGTCTGTCAAAAGACGAGAAAACTCTTACAGACAACTGCACTTCAAACCTTATTATTTTGAAATACTGTTACTAATAGTAACTATTGTGACATATAAGAGACAGTTTAGTTTCTAGATGTCATGGAATGCCATGGCAAGTATTACTGCGACTCATTATAACAGTCTAAACTAGATTTGTCCTCTTTAATATTCTCATTACATATTAAAGACACTCATATGACAACAAAATAGTTTTCTACTTTCCTTTTACACAACTGTTCATATTTTATGTGACCTACATACAGCTATGAACACATGTAAAAAGTTTATATAGACTAAACTGCTAAGTTGCAATATCTTCACTCACAATTTCTCTAATATTGAATGTTTAAGTTTAACAGTATTTCTGAACATTCTTTATCCTCCTCCAACTTCAGAACTTCTGGTTTTTAACACATATGCAAGATCACATGTTTGTATAACTTAAGTGGTCATTACTGATAATAAATCAAGATATGCCAACCTTTACCACATATCAGACTTGTTTCCTATGTGAAACTATAGAAAACTAACTCTTCTGCTCAAGAAGTTATAATTTATTTTTCAGCTGTTCCACACATGCATGCATGAACTCACATAGACAATATCAAAAATATTATAAAAAAAATTTAATAATGCATTATTAACAAAAATACTATTAAAAGTAACTTGATCTATGGTCAATGTTCCCTATGAGACAAAATGTAATAAACTCCAGAAGTCTGGTCAAGAACCATCATCTAATATAGAATGTAAGATAGTGTTAGTGAAATTAAGTGGGACTTCAGGCATAAAGTTCTCTATTTTCACTTTCTTTTCAGATAATTTTAGAGATATTTTATTTCTATTCCACTGCTATATTTTTTTCTCCAAAGTTTGTGCCTAGAGGGGCAATCTTACATAAACATTCTTCACAGAAGCGGTAGGCACTACTTCCCATTTCATGTCATTTCATGACATGGTTTCTGTGTTTGGGTTTGAAAACAAACTCTCTAACATACACATACATACTTCCCTGAATTTTAAGCCATGACAAAAACTTTAAAAAGATCTTTGAAAATTCCCTAGTAAAACACCCACGGTTAGCTCAGAATTTTTCCTTGGATGCATTGTAGTGTTATCTTCATGATGCTCTTCATGATATTTTGAACTGCAGTCAGGAAGCTTTTCTACTACTTCCGTATTTAGTATATTAAAAATAATTCTAGATTTGATGATCTTGTACTGCTGCAAAGCAGTGCTAAAGAAATCTAGATGTTAGTTGTATTATTACAGAGACTGTTGCACTGGATTTTGTTTCAATAATTGATGGATAGCAAATTTGTGGTATAATGAAGTTTTGGAGACCCTTGTTAAAAATATACAGAAATATTCTAGCCTTCTAATATTTATTATTTTCTCCATAATAAAAAATACTATTTTTGTCATATACAAACATCCCCTTGTGGACTTGTTAAATAACCTCAGAGTACCTAATCTCTTCGAAAATCTAGCTCCTCTCTTTGTTCCCAGATTCCAGTTGCTACCTCAACAAGCAAACAGACCTTAGATCTTGAATGTTTCAAAGTTTTACCTTTCAGTCAGCTACTGGGTTTGTGTATCCCAACTAGTGTAAGAAAAACAGTCCCCGAGCACCTACATTCATAGTCACAAATTCAAAGCCTTCAATTCACAGATGTACAGAATATTCTGACAAGCACTGCTGCTGGGTAAGTAAAACTATGAGGTGTTTTTGCCTGAAATGTGAAACAATGCACCGCTCTCACACTCAACAGTTTTGCTCCTACTGCTTCAGTCAGCCAGCAATGAGTGGTTTATTTCTCAATGCCTGCCGAGCAAGCCCATGTTAGGCAAACCACTACAGAAAACAATGAACCTCTCTGAATAAGACTCTTCTTTCATTATTTGTGATGAGCCTCTAAGTCTATGGGTCTGAGAGTTAGAACAGCTCAGGAAGGTAAAATAACTGATTTCAACACAAATGAACAACACATTATTTCTCTTGCTGCACTGGTTACTGAACTGTGGGGTAGATGAAGTTTTCTCCCTGTGTCTGCCCTGAGACCATAAGAGCAAATGGCAGCTGAGTGGTTACTACAGTCTAAAATGGCCAGGTAGGAAGTCTGTGCGAGAGAAATTAATACATTGGAAAGCATCCTACAGATGCTGAAGTAAACAATTTGTCCTTAATAAGAGTGACCCAAGCTCAACACACTAGCACTTCATATTATTTAAGCTCCAGTGGCACTTCTCATGGTTTAAACAGAGCCTTATAATTAGTATTTTCTCCTCTATGGGTTTCTCTACCTGATATGAAAGCTGCCACCTGAGTTCCATCCAAACTACACAAAATATGGATCCATTGACATAACCAGTCCCGTGGGAGAAGGTCTGAATACTCCCCCACAACACATTAAGCATGTCATCACAAACAGCAGCAGAAATGTTTCCTAGGCCATCTTCAAAGAACACATGAAAATGCTGGGGAAATATTTCCCGTCAAAACACTAGGAATGCTAATAGAAGATTAAAAAGAGATCAAGGTTTATAACAGAGGCTGAAAATGTTGTCTCCTAAAAAATTTCACTCCCTTACTCCAACACCTATCCCTGCTGCTAAGAAATGTTAGGTAATGGATCTTTTTCTTTGGAGAAAAGCTAGTTTCCTTCCCATCCCATCCCACCGCCACC
>VZTE01004974.1:598875-615035 GCA_013397775.1 Eulacestoma nigropectus | reverse complement strand
TCCCCCCTCACCCCAAAGAGAAGTACTTTGGCCACAGAGAAACCAATGTGTACCTGAGGCAAACTGGAAAAGCTGCCAGTTTTAATATATGATCATGACTCAGCTGATACAAAAATTTGATTTGGTAGGCAATATATTTTCGGTACAAAAGCATCATTAAAACATAGGATTGCTTTTTTGTCTCAATTATGTATCCACCAGACCTTATGTCTAAAAAGTAGGAAAAGAAACAAGCAAAATCACAGGGCAAGAAAAAGGAGAGGTTATGTGGTAATGCTGGGCTGGTAATTTGTAACAGCAACTGTGTCCATGAAATCCTCTAAACTCCCAAGCAATAGAAAGAAATCTATGGCTCCACAAATTTTTGTAACTTTGGTAACAGTTTTTTATTACAAGTATCTGTAATAAGTTTATTACAAGGTTTTGTTACACATGGCAGCAGAAGCAACTGGGTAAATGAGTCTCTGGATGTGATCCCTGCCAATAGGGAACATAAGGCTGAAAAGAGGCACGTGTGGCAACTTGGGTGAGAGTGGATATGAAACACAAAAAATTCAAGGACTGAGGGAAGGAAAGAGAGTTCAAGAAATGAGATGTCACTACAGTCAAAGCGTTTGTGGTTAAGACCTCACAGGAATTCACTCTACTGGAAACAGGATTTAAAGGCGTTATTGGTTCCTGTCAGCCAGGACTGAAACATGGAAACATGCGAGGGTTGCAGCCACAATAGCAATTAGTATGGCACAATTACAGAAAATCAGTAGAGTGAAAGAGTTGGTACTGAAGAAGCATGTCCTTCCTGCTCTTGCTTATGCGGTTTCACTTTGGACTAGCTCTAAAAAAGCCAAAGAAGGCTGAGTGCTAAAGAAGACTACTTAGGTAGGTGATAAAATTTCCCTCAGAAATTATACAGCTCTAAGTGATCCTTACTTGGCCATGACTTCTAAGTTTAATTTTCTGTCATTATATAAATGGTTTCTGGGTGTGGGGTGGGAACGACAAAAGACGGCTCTGTTAAAACACTGATGTTTTTCAAATGAGGATTTTCCAAAAAAACCCCTTTTTTGTTAGAAGACTTTGTCTGGGTCTAGTCCTCACAAGATGATAGCTGTCAGTCACTATCCTAATGACATATTTATGCTCAGAAAACAAAAGATCATCAGGCTTGGAAATGCAGAGGGCAAGCAGCAGATGCGAAATAGTGCTGTTAAGGTAGAAGCAATTCATTCTGTTGCTTAACTGCAAAACAAAGCACCACCACCGTCCCTGGGAGACCTGACAGATACAGATCCCAGGAGCTGCTAATACAGGCAGTTTATCTATAAATGTACCAGTTTAATAAGTCTCTGTATTGGGTGCAGGTGGTCAGGCTTTGACAGGGAGGCTGCAAAGGCCAGTGGCTGCCCTGGGCTGGTCACGACTGGCTCCAGCAGGCCCTAGTGGACACCCCTGCAGGTGTTGCATGCTTTTGTTACAGTTTTCCATCTTTAGTTAAGTGAGGGACTTGCTTAGGGCAGGAAGCATCCTGTCATGTAAATTATGCTGAACTGAGTGCCCTCTGTGTATGATTGTGCCCTCTGCGTACGAACTTCCGTGTATGCCCACTGTGTATGAACCATGTTTTAGGGCATAATCTCATTTGACATTTATTCAAAAGAACTTTACAGTAACACTGGAAGCAAACAGCTAAACCACAGAAAAATGCACTCACAGAAATGTTCCGTTGTTTCTTGATCCAATGAGAATACGGTGCTCTGACGCCTCCCGAGAGATCCTCCCGTGGAACCATGGCATCTTCTCATGGGCTGTAGTGGCGATCAGCTTCTCCAGCTGAGGCTTCTGACTAATGATGGCTTGTTCAAGAGCATGCCCCTAGAGAGCAGTAAAAACACGGTGAAACAGTCAAACTATCTTCTGCAATAAAAACATGACAGGTAGACTCCCAGTCTTTTGGGACTGCTTTTGGGACATCCAAAATCTGCATGTATTTGTTGCACGTGAAGCAAAGGCCTGGTTGCTATAAAGATTTTAAACCAGAAACTAACATATGGTTATCTAAACATCACAAAACGAGGGTTCTCCCTTTACGTCTAAGAAAAACAAGGAAAATTAACCAGCAAATAAAACAACTGATATATCACTATTTAAACTTAACATAAAGTCATATTGTTATGCTAATGAGACATAGCTAAATAGAATTAGTGTCAGAGTGAGATTTTAAACATACCTCCAAATTACATATCCTATGGCAGTGTACTAAAATAAACTGAACATGCACTGTTGCAGCATGCCTATGTCAAAGAGATCAATGCAAATTTTCCCAGACAGAACAGCCCCCATTTTAGTGTGAATTATTTAGAGTAATATTAACTTAGACACTTCTAACCCTGTCTTCAACCTACCACTTCTAAATTGGGCCCAGAATCTGAGGGCAATCCTCACTAGTTTCACCAGTTTTTAACCAAAGTTCATCAGCTTCCCTCTAGACTGAGCTCAGACTCATCAGAAAAGATACTGTAAGCCTCAGCAGTTATAGAAAATGTTGTATAAGTTTCAGGCTTTCCCACTTTGGGAATTGCTCCATATATTTTACAGAGCAGAATTCATTGGGTTATTTGCTAGCAGCAAAAGAGATTAAAAACCTTGTGTAACTTCATGAGTTCATAAAGGTAACTCATGGCATCTCAAGGTGAAATAATATTCCTTTTGCAGCCTCTTATACTAGTGTTTCCATGTTAAGACTGACTTCTTCATAGTCATTCACAAGAAAAAATCCAACCTCCTGTCCTCCACATGGAAAATTCCTGCTTGACTCGTGCAGCACTGAAGGTGTATAGGCAGTGCTCTGCTATGTAGAAATTGTTCTGTTCCAGGAACAAGTTCTGTTTTGGACATAATCTAAATTAGCATCACAGAAACAAGGCCAGCAGGATGTAAAACAAGTCATCATGTCACCATGCCTCCCTGCATATCAATCCATAAAAAATCAGAATTAAAGGCAATGAAACAAACCATTTCTGTATCTTGTTCATTACATGTATTAATTTTTGGTCCAAATCTGATGACATATGCTAGTGCAGAGGTAGATAAGATTATGTTAGCCCAAGACATTGTAGAAATTCTAAGGGTTTAAATTTCAGGAAAACTACACTTATCGCCAAGTTACTGCATATACTGCGGAGAAAAAACCCTCACTGTTAAAACTCAAACAGCTATGATATCATTGTGAAAAAATACTACCTAGCAGCAGCAACATCTGGAAACAAACGCTGCAATCTCTTTTTCTCCTAGATCAGAGACTACTTTATGGCAAGATCAGTCTGGTTTTACCTGCAAATTCCAAGTTTGCTTGACGTACTCTCTGATGAGGTTCTCTTTCAAATCTTCAAAGGGTCCTGTTTTGGGTTCAACACCTGGTGGCCGGTTGAAAGGTTTTCTCAGCAGACAGATGAGGCCATCCGCTTCCTCTGAGTGATAGTTAATGAGTTCAGCAGGACTGGCGTGCGACTTGCC
Source organism: Eulacestoma nigropectus (assembly GCA_013397775.1). Classification (NCBI taxonomy): domain Eukaryota; kingdom Metazoa; phylum Chordata; class Aves; order Passeriformes; genus Eulacestoma; species Eulacestoma nigropectus. The sequence continues at coordinate 611,522 of VZTE01004974.1, read as the reverse complement.
TCCTGTGATAGCATATGAGCCACTCAGCTCCCTCTCAATTGTATAGTGGTGAACCTTTCTTCCATGGGCCAAGGATAAAGCAAAGCCCCCCAGGTAATTTCGGCTTTGGCGGAGCAAATACAGTCCATCACTTGCTCCTCCCTGCATCAGATACTCCTCGGCATCTTCACGTGTGATATTACCAAAGAAGTATGGCAAATGATTAGCAGGGTTTGATGTGCTGGAAGCCATGGTTTTTCTTTTCCAAGTAGCAAACCTAGAACACTATATCTGAAAATACAAAGACAGACATGAATATCAGTAGAAAAATGAGGATAAACCAGTAAGATGGCAGTTCACATGCAGTATGTTCACAGAATCACACAATTTAGGCTGCAAAAGACCTCTAAGATTGAGTCCAGACTTCAACCAATCACCCCCTTGTCTACAAGACCATGGCACCAAGTGCTCTGTCCAGTTGTTTCTTGAACACCTCCAGGGATGGTGACTCTGTCACCACCCTGGGCAGAGTATTCCAATGTTTAACAACCCTTTCTGTGAAGAAATTCCTCCTGATGTCCAACCTGAACCTCCCCTGGCATAGCTTGAGGCTAGTTTGGTAATACATTTGTTGTTGATACATATGTTGACAATTTAAGAAATTATTTTAAACTGAAGACCGCATTTTTATCTTGTTAGAAGTTGTCTTTCTAAATCCCAGCAGCTCTTTTCCCACTTCCCAGCACCCTGGCTAGAAGTGGACAAAATCATCAGAAGTTCAGTTTCTGCTTATATTGCTGTAAAGGACATAGGAGTTAAAATATGAACCCTTCACAATAAAATGAAGCATGATTTTAGGGAAGCCATGCAGCAATCTACGGAATCAGCATTAAACAGTTCAGGTTGTGTGGGAACAGGGTTAATACCCCATTTCTCTTGTAGCTGGCCGAAGTGTACAAAGGAGTTTTGTGAGGTAAAATGTAGAAGACTTTATGGACAACTCTGTAAAAAGGGAGGGTCTATAATGCAAAAGTGTAACTGAGGAATGGGAGTTTTAATGTAGGGGCCTTTGGCACACAGCACTTCAGACTGACACCTTCCCTGGCAGTCCTGCAGCAGGCAGAGCTGTTTGTGCCTACTACGTAATTCATCCATCAATGGATCATAGCTGATTTGCTATCACTTGTACTTTTGTCAAAAAACAGTAGAGATATACCTGTGCTATGCTGTGAATACCTGAAGGTTTGGTGTGGAGAGGGAAAGAGTGAGAGGAACACAGAGTCAAATCAACAAGGCTCACACCATATAGAAAACTAGATGGGGCACAGTGACAAACCACATGCTGTGCAGATCTTCCGGTCTTCTCCCACCTTCCCAGATAAGGGAGACATCAAAGTTGCAAAGATCTTGCAACCCTTCAAAATAGAGCTTTGTGCAGCGTGTTATTTATTACTCTTGTGATCTGCAACTAAAAGTTACTGGTTTAAGTTCCCATACTAATCTAGTAACATAACTTGTGCTTGCTAATTGTGAAAGGAAGTCGTATCTGAAGAGACAGAACGCAGTCCTCAGTAAGTCACCACCAAGCATTGATTCTGCATAAAATACTACACAAAATAACCATTCTGACTGTACCAGACAAATGGTATCTATTCCTCAAATGGAATAGATTCATTCAGTAACTTAACGGAGCGCCAGAGGATTGCAATCAATAGTACAATGTCCATTTAGAGGCCAGTTAATAGTGTTGTAACCCAGGGTCAGGATTGGGGTCAATATTATTTAAGATTTTCATTGAGGTGTTGGACAGTGGGGAGAGCACAGCCCCAGCAAGTTCACAAATAATACAAAGCAGAGCAGTGGCTAAAACATCACAAGGCTGTGATGCCATTCAAAGAGACCTGGAAAGGCTGAAGAATTCGAATGAAAGGGATTTAATGAAGCTCAACAAGAGGAAACATCCTGTGGAGCAGACTTTGCTGCTTTTGGGTCATCTGCCTTCCTGGCTAGGTGGCATGTCACACCCATGTGATGTCACTGTGGAAGGGTTGTGACCATGATGTTTTTCAGCAGGGTCTGTCTGCCCACAGTTTGTCCAGGGCCCCTGTAGGTGCACACACAAGGCATGCAGGCTCCATCAGGACACTTGGCTTGCTCTGCCAGCTTTGGCATAGCGGACAGCAGCAGGTCTGGGCACTGCACATGGGCAGCCCCTGCTGGTGCTTCCCTTCCCCTGCCCAGCTGCACAGTGCTGCGGGTTCCACAGGAGTCTGTCCTGGGACAGTGGGTGCAAGAGTGCCAGTGCACTGCTAGCAGGGAATAGTCCCAGAAAGTTCCTCTTTCTTCCCTGACCGCTCCTCCAGGTATACTGTGCTAACCTGGTGGTGACTGGGGAAGGGCATGGGGGCTCAGGGTTGTGGGCATACAGGCCCTTCTCCCAGGCCCTCCTCATATCTTGCCAGAGCCTACCACAAGCATCTCAGCCTGAGCACTTGGGAGGTGTGGAGCAGATCAAGGCTTTCCTCCTGCTCTTCATCCCTGCCCTCCCGCGGGGTGCAGAGATATGGGCACAGACGAGCTGAGCCCCACATCTCTCTACCCTATCCCGGAGCTGCAGCTGCTGCTTTCAAGCCTTCAAGGAGAGCCATCAGGAAGCTCTTCCATTGTCTCCCCTCTCCCACAGCCTTCTGATGCGTCCCTGACTTTTCTACTCCTCGCACAAGGCAAACTCTGTCACTTTGTATGTCTCTATTGGAAGGACATGGCATCAGGCACCTAGGAAGGCACAGGGGAGAACAACTCTGCTGCAAGGAACAGTGGCATGGGCCAGACACTCTAGGCCAGGCTGGAGTCAATCTCTTCCTCTGTGTGAGATGAGAGGAAAAGGCCTCAAGTAGTACTGGGGACATTTTGATTGGATACCAGCAAATATTTCTTCACTGAGGAGGTTCCGAAGTATTGGAACAGGCTGCCCAGGGAAGTGGTTAAGACACCATCCCTGAAGGGATTTAAAGACCTACAGACCGGTGGTTAGGGACACGGTTTTGTAGTGGATTGGGAAGTGTTAGGTTTACAGTTGGACTTGATGATCTTAAAGATCTTTTCCAAACGAAATGTTTCTATGACTCTTTAATTCTACTGCTCTGAAAGTCATTACCAATATGGACGTTTTGAATGCTCCAGCTCCTGTTTCCTTCACCCCTGCTTGCTTGTTTCCCTCACACACCTCCATGTAATTTTTTTTCACTCCACTATGCACCACAGATACTGGTGGTTAGGAGATGAACATACGTCATCCCGTCTCTAGCAAAGTGGCCCTGGATGGCAGGCTCCAAGTCTTTGATATTACTTTCAGGAAAGACAGAAGAAATCAGATCTACTACTAGGTTTTTAGTAAGGAAAGAATTTGGATGCATGACTGATCGACACTGGCTTTTCACCAGCACTGTACAACTTGAGAAAAGAACAAAATAATCCCATAATGTGTCTCGTGCCAAGAATGGTACTGTGCTGCAGTGCCTGCTCAAAACACCTCAGCAATATGTAGTGAAGAAATATCAAACTGAAAAACACCACCACAGTCTTAATCTGTAGAAATTTAATTTCATGAATGTATTCCATTAAAGTTCATTTTTGCCACACTTCTAGTTTCAGACTTAAAATAATATTAGGATCTAAAAAAGATAAAGAACTTAAGAATGAAAATAACAGCAAATAAAATAAAAGTGGGGTGGGGGACAGGGTCAGAGGGGACAAACTCATTGTCCCTGGCTACGAAAACCTTTATGGCTACTGAAATTTAAATTCACTTTGACTATGATGTATTTCAGATCAGGCTACTCCTCAGAGTATTGTTTTGTCTCAGATTAATCTCAGTATTTTCTACAGACTCTTCAGGATGATTTGCCCAGAAAAAAGTTCTAAAAAGAAGGAGAAAAAAAAAAATCCACTGGTTGCAATTTAGATGAAATTTTAGATGAAATGTCAGTGATGGTATTGGTGAGGGACTGTCTCTTAAATCTTCAGAATGAGAAGGCCTGCTATACAAGAAGTTTCTAAAATATGAAGAATATTTCTCAATTATGGAAAGAACAGCAGCAGGATTTTTATGATCTCTTAGATTTCACAAATTATTTATTTATAACTGTTTCAGAAAACAATGGCCTGATTTGCTTTTGCAAAATAGGCTACAGTTGGTAGATTTCAAACAAAGTTTCTCTACCTCACGTTCTAATACGTGAAGAATATTCAGTGTTTACCAATGGTAGGAAATGTTTGGACTGATGCAACATCTCCTGGCCATTCAGAGCGCCAAGTAAACATACAAAATTTTAGATAATGGTAAAAAACATCGTTCTGAATTTTAGATGGCTGTTCTCTTTGGTTGGAATTTCAAAATCTTGCCTTCTTTTTGGGAGTGTAATACCCTTGTAGGATCAGTAAGGGAGCAGAAGAAAATGTTTTATTTCAGAGTTTTCTCCTCCTCTAAGTTATTCCAGGTTCACAAATAGTGCTGTGTTTTTCCAGCCAGTGGAGTTAGAAATGTGAAGCTGTAAAATGGAGATTAGGCCCCCTAAGGGTTGAATGTAAGGCTTTACCCTTAAGAGTGCTGAAGGAAGTGTGGCTGGCTACCCAAGAGAGGAGCTTGAGCATAACAGCAAAAGAAGGTCGTAAGTGCAACTCTTCCCCTAGTCGTTAAATTTGACTTCTAAGGAAGCTACAAATGCATGCAAATATCAGGCTGATCCTACACGAAAGAAAAAATATTACGCAAATACATAGGAAAATTAGGTACCCACTTCCCCTCAGGTAGCTTCCTCATCAACTCAGTAGGGTACTCCAGACATAACACAAGAGTTTAGTATCTCACACAATTCATGCATAGTAGGAAGCGAAGCATTCTCTCAAAACAGATGAGCAAAACTCAGAAAAACTCACCTGCAAGGTGTTAGAAAAAATCTGTGCTAACCATACTGCTACCATTAGCTTAATTCTATTTCATCTCATATTTGGACAAGGATAAAGGGAGAATAATCCTGTATTGAAAAGTTTGCCTAGCAAAGAGTATAATATTATTGAGGTACTGATCTCCACTCTAACAAAAAAATTATGAATAGGCATATGAATCTCTCTAAAAAGACCAAACAGCAATGTGGAGGGAGACTTAGAGATTTCTGATGGATTAATTTACTTCTCCATGTGTAAAATGACTGAAACGTGACAGATCAAAAGCCATGTAGTGGTGAAACAGTGTTACAAAAAATGTTCCTTAATTGAACATTTTTTTCCCTTTTCTTGTTTTTCAAGGTAGTATTCTGTGAGCAGAGCATGAAAGCAAAGAAGTAAGGTTTAAAGCAAATGTCTTTTGAACGCATACGTATGTATAAGGCTCACTAGTGCCGAATGATGAAAATATGCTTACTAAAACAATTTATTCTAAAACAGGGTGATATTTTAAGAACCCACAGAACATCAACAATTCTCTAGTTATGCACAGAAAAATGTTAATAATAAAAGAATAATATGAATATGCATTTTTCTGAAGCTCCTATTTAATTAGGATTCTTGAAATAAAGATGTGTGCCTCTGAGAAAAGCAGTACAAGTTTTTTTAAGATTCTTCTCTACGTTTTCAACTCATGTAACACACCTGAAAGCTAAAAGGAATTCAGCATGCATAGAATTAGAAATACACATTTGATGGTGACTTGATATACTATATCAAATATTTTGGTAGTTTCAGGGTTTAAGGAAAATCTTAAAGGTATACTCCAAACTGATGTACACTTTGACTTAATTACCATCAAAGTATTATAAATCCATCATTACTGCATCACTTTTAAAGAAAGAAAATTTGAAGAAGTTTAACAAAGAAAATGGATTTGAATTAATTCTATTCTCAGTTTTGCACTTTTTAAATTACCTTTCAATGTGTGTAGGCAGCTGGAATGGTGGTCTTAATTTGATCATCAGATTACCTTTAAATGTCTCCTTTACCTTTTTGCATAAACATGAAGATTTAATTTCTATCCAGACCTTAGGAGAGGAGTTTTTATGAGCAAATTATGCAGAAACAAAGGAAGAACACAGCAAGTGTCTAAAAGTAAGTCATTAGGGCAGGAAATGAAGCAGAATATAATTTTATCTAGTAATTCAAACAAACTAGAGTTTGATCAGGACATTAGAGTGAACTTTCCGACCTACTGAAAAACATTTGAAATCCTGTGTAATTCAACTGGTAATACTGGTGATTTTTGCAACTTTTGCAGACATCTCCAAACAATGTTCTATCCATCCCACTGAAGCGGAGGTAGTGTAGTACTGTCTAAAAGGGAGAAGTGACACATATTTCTTTGAGTTGCTGACCTTCCTTAGGGACCGGCCCTTATTGAGTACTGATGCTTAGGGCACTGCATCTCAGGCTGCACCTACTGTGTCTCTAGTCAGCTTGCAGTCTACAGCAACATTTCTATCACTCATGCTTATGTTTTCTCCAGCTTCTCCATGAAAAGTTTTCCTCATGCAATCAAACACTTATCTCTGAATTCCACACCCTTTTTACTGATGATCTAAGCTATGCTGCACTGTTTTTAGCCTTGTATTTCAGACTCCAAAAACGTGCCTTCTTTCATCTCCAAAGACTTTCCTGTTATTTCACATATGCTCCTGGCCAGTGACGACAGATACACGAAGCATGTGTTAGTTTTTAGCAAATTCCATTTTTATTATTCCTTCAACACCGGGCTCTTTCCTTAGCACTTCTATCTAGTAAAAATACTTGTCTGGGGTGTCAAGTTCCATATTTTACTTTGTAACAGTTAATTTTCAGAAGCATTTTCTTTCTTTCAGATAGTTATGATTTACTGTGATGCTTTTAGGATGACAGTAGTGTTTCTGCTAGGGTTTTTGAACACTGAGATATATTCTGTACCAGAAACATAGCTTAATTAAGATCTGTCTGGGAAAAATAGGGAATGTTGTAGCTTTGGGCCGAGAAGGTTTTTCTGATGGGGAATTCAAAACCTGGATCTAATAATATGATCAGTGAGCTTTGAGGTTGTCCAATCTGTAACAGGTTCATGTTTTGCCATTATTATGAAAGTTAGTGGCCTAGCTAGGATCTTTCTCACCTTCAGAGAAAACGGTGTTTGCTTTTGTTCATGTAAATCCTCCACATTTTGGCCATATTAGAATAAAAAATTGCCTATTCAACAGGTGGCATTGGTATTTCATCTACTAGGTTTAGGAAAAACACTATTTATCTCCCCTCCTGTATCAAGGAGTCTTTCATAAAAAGAACTGAAAAGAAATATCACAAACACATCTAAAATTATTATTAGCTTCAAAAAACTGTGATTCGAAAAATATTTTCCTACAGATTTACTTTCTGGAGTCATCTTAATTAACACTGAGGACAGATAGACAGATTTTTTTTTTCTCCACTGAAACATGCCAGAAATGCCCTCATTTACTCTAAATTGCATCTGACATTCTGATATCATCAGACTACTCCAGGCACACTAGCTATTGAAATATTTTCTGAGGAAAAACTACTTGACCTGTCAACACAATTACTGCCCTATTACAAGGCAAACAGATGCTTAGAAAAAGCACCACAGCATTTATGTTCTATTCAGGGCTTTTCTGTATAAGTTTCTGTACTGAGCTCATGGAGGAGCATTCATCACTGAAAAAGCATTCTTCACTGATGCTAGGAATCTGTTGTCTCTTTTAGACAGCATCTTTCTTTTAGGACTCTCATGACTTTGGTAAACTTTTCACATGTCATAATTTTCCTCTAATAAGGTTTTTCTGCTTTGATCTTTTAAAAAGCTCAGAATGCTACTGTGAAAGGAAAAAGAAAAGGCAAGTGTTTATGGATTACAATTCTTTCCCTGGAAGTACAAATCCTATGATTTTCACACATATTAAAAACAAAAACAAACCACCAAAAAACTCAAAACAAAACCAACCTTTTTTTTCTTTTAGAAAAAGAAAAAGCAAAACCACTTACACAAAAACATGATCATTTTTTTCTACATCCTTACCATGCTCTATTAGTCATTCCCTTACCTCCTTTTCCACTCTTACACTGTCACAAATGCAAACACTGCCTCTTGCTAAACATGTCTCTCGTCAAAGCAAGAATTTTAGGCTTAAAATGGGTAGCATCATTTGTATGGGGAAGCCTGCTCCCTTTTTGGACAAAGCACTCGACTGTGATCGGTCCCTATTAAACCACCCTATAAATAATGGAACCACTGGGATGAGCTACATCTGAAGGGAAGCATTCAAGATACTGCAGGCAGACTCCTGGCTAATCTCCCATTTTTCTGCTGTGACAAGATGCGAACAAACTTTTTAACTTCTTTAAGCACAGACAAACCTTCACCAAGAGCAGCTGTGGCTCTGTAGTGACTGTAGAATAGTACAGGTGTAATTGTTTCGTCCCAGTGCTGGCCGGGGGCGGGGGGGGAAGTCTGTGTTGGGTTGCAGTTACAAAAGTCTTACTCAGGGATCCCCAGATACCTCCCTTCAGGAACTACTGAGCTTAGCTACATAACATACATATATAAAAATATATATATATTTATATATATTTATATACATATATATCTATTTATATACATATGTTAAGTATTTTGTTTCAAATATATATTTCCTTTCCACAACTACAGCAAAAAGTAAAACTCCTTCACATACCACAAACCCTACTATGACTGCACAGAGGGAGCTGTGAAATGAACTTACAAAGTCAGTGAAAATACGTGAAGAGAAAAGAAAAACTACCATCTTTCTGGCAAGAAATCACTAAAAACACTAAAAAGAGATTGAACTGCCTAATGAATGGCCTGCATACTGGTTCAGAGTTACAATGACATTAAATATGACAGCATAGCATGTTTCCAAGTGGAATATGTTTTCATTTTTACAGAAGAGTTTTTACAGAGACAGCATTAAAAAACCTATTATGGACAAGATAGTGATAGAACAGTAAAACAAAGACACATCTAACCATCACTAAAATTTTCCCCTGGCCCCAAATAATTCCAAAACCTTCTTTCAAAGTTCACTACTGTCTACTGTTTTTCACAACTCAGAAAGAAGTTGCCAGATAAAGGAGATCTATCAGTGTTATACCAACAACGTTGATTCAAAATATTCCTCTTTTTCCAGGAAGGCAACACCTGGAATATCTGTCCAATTTCCAAACACACACAAAACACCCTTGGGCACAGGGCCAATGATACTGTGAATTTTCATTACCATGAGAACTGAGAAAGGCTGGCTTCATTCAGAAGGATCAAGGTCCAAGTGTGGATGGATCCACAATCCATAACTGTGTTTTTCTTCCTTCGACATTTTTAGCAAATTTGCTGGTAAACAAGACATCTCAGAATTAAATTGTCATGAGTTCTAGAAGGAAGTTGATACAATCAAACAGAAGGTGAAAGAAAAACTTCAACCACTAAACCAAAAAAAAAAAAACAAAAAAAACCACCCACAGGAGAAATTCAACATTATTACAGCAATCTCCAAGTTTTATAGCCTGACAGGACTAAATCAAAATGCCACATTTAATTTGAAATTTCGGATAAAGTCCACTGTGGTTTTACTAGTTGGCAGACCTGAAAGATAGGTTTATTTTACATTCCAGTATCTTCATTTAACTTTTTTAAAACCAGTAATTGTTGCAGGCTGGCATTTCCAAAGCCATTATGAAGGTATGAACTCCCCTTCTTTTTGCAGGTCTGTCTCGACTTAGTTCCAAGTCTAGACTCTACAGATGTAGAAATGATCTCAGTTTCTCAGCCTATTATTAGCCTGTTATCAGCCTGAATATTAGCCTTCACTTATTGTTAAGCAAACAAGAAGCCAAGAACACGTGCACCCCACTATACTTCATTCCTTTTTCTGAAATTTATTGGGCTATCTTTAGAATAGCTAAAATCTTTGCTGAATAGATGCCTCAATGGACTGGCCCCATGAGTCAGACTGGCAAAATTAGGCAGGTTCCTCTTTCAGATCAAGGTTATTTTGTCATCTGAAACAGTCTGCAGTATCCTGCTTTATATATAAATTACAGAAATTATTGCAGGAACAAAAATAACTTGTCTTTCATACTCCTAGAATAGGCAAGCATCTACAACACTGGCCAAGCCTTCTCAGTGCCACTTTTTAGAGTCTATAAAAAACATGCCGTGCTACTTTATTTTTCGAAAATCTCCTGCCAGGAGCACAGACCAGGAAAATGTTCTGCCATAGACACACTAAGGACCAATAGCTCATCTCTTACTGGCAATCACACTCAGAAAGAATTCACACCCACAGAGGCATGGAAGAAAGGCCAAGCATTTTTATTTTTTGAAAGGAAGATGTGATACTAGCTCACACAGCCAGACTGCCAATATTACGGATCAGTTTCTTAAAATCTATCTAATAATTAGAATTATAGAAACATAGTATCATTCAGGTTAGAAAGGACCTTAAAGACCACTTAGTTCCAAATCCCCTGTTATGGGCAGAAACACCTTTCACCAGACCAAGTTGCTCAGAGCCCCATCCAACATGGCCTTGAACTCAGTCAGGGATGGGGCATCCACAATTTCTCTGGGCAACCAGTTCAAGTGGCTCACAACCCTCATAGTAGAGAATTTTTAATTTAACAGCCTTTTTGTTAGGAAAGGAATGTTTCTCTTAAAAAATACTATTGTCCAACAATTGCACCAGCTCTTCTTGCCTAGATTTTATGGGGACACGCACATCATAAAAGACAGACTACATTGCAAAATAGATTCTTCATAACAATCAGTGCATCAGCCAATAAGCCATCCAGAAAAGACTAAGTCTGCATGTCTCTCCATATCGACCTTTATCATCAGAACAAGCAGCATAGATAAAACTTACTTCTCATTGGTATAAAGAGAGAATTAAACAGTCTCTTAGCAGGCAGGAACCCATTTTAGCCAGCAAACAAACTGAAACCTAACCTCTCCTCTCATAAAAAACATAGAATATTCCAGAAACACTACACAGAGAGAGAGGCATGAGCCCTCTCCTCCCCTCCTGCAAAGTAAGCCCGTTTGCAACACCTGGACCAACTAAATACTCTTGACAAGGCCAATTTATCACTCTGGGCAGACAGAGGATGCACCTGGCCTCAGCGTGTTCTGGGCCAACAGGCAGTACTTCCCTATCTTGCATCACAAACTACCAGGCTGGAAAAAACAGCTTGTGTCAGGCCTCTTTTTTCATGGTGTGTTGTTCTCTGCATAGCATCAATGACTACATCACCAAATGGTCCACTGGTAATTGTCACTATGGATAGCTGCTATGTCAGGACAACAAAAGCCACCTCCATTTGATGAAACTTGTCCCTCGAGAGTTGGAGGCAAGTGGATTTCGCACTAGCAACATCATGGCCTCAACACACCACTGCTTCCAAAGGAGCACAGCTTTGCAACCTTTTCAGAAAGCATGTTCCAGCAGGTTTGAGTTCACTCATCCCTTACTGGGGTGTTTCTCCTGCACTTCTGTGCATAGAAATAACTACAGACCAGATCTTTGATGCATTCACTGGATGATGACCGTCACACAACTGTTCAGGGCACCTGAGGCAGCGTGAGATTTCTTGCCAACTGCACCTGGTAACTGAGGACAGAAAGGTTGCTCAAAGCCTCCCTCAGTGACCACTTCAATTCTAGGGTGTCAGAACTGTTCAGATCAGTGGTCTTCCGCTTAATATTTATTTTGAGTAAGTGATCATTTTCACTTCACAGCAGCAAGATGCTCCACTGATTTAAAAGGTAGTTAAACTCATTATCTAATTTGCAAAACTAAGCTTTACTTAAACATCCTGCTTGCTTTACTAACCCTTGAGCTGTGGAATTCATATGAATTCTGTGAAATGTAGCAGTGAAATCTATTGTTTTATGTCAAAGTCGACCATATTAATGCTGCTTCCTTTGCTCAACATTCCCTATATTTCAGATATTGAGCAACTTGGTCTGATAAAAAGTGTCCTTGCCCATGGTAGTGCAGTCGGAGCTAAATGATCTTTAAGGTCCTTTCCAATTCAAACTTTTCTGTGATTCTATGGTATCAAAGATTATCATCTTGACAAAATTTTAGGTTTGGGGTTTTTTTGCGTAGAGTGAACTTCTTGATTCAAATTATCAAATTTGGTCTGAGTTTCCCAGAGTAGGAACTTACCCATAAGCAACTGCTTATTACACACGTACCAGCTTCCTTTTCTGTGCTCTCTCCAGTTGAAGATTTTCTGTAATGCACTTTGCAAGAATTTTTTTGGGGAAAGGATTGTCTTCATAGCAGATTTCTAACCTCAGTTTTTGAATCTAGACTAAGAAATCAACTTTTCAGGCAACCCTACCAAAAAATCAAGAAATCCATTTTGTAAAAAACATTGTAGACATTGTTGTAAACTGAGCCAATTTTGAAACTGATACTAGAATTTTTAAAAGCAGAACTACACACTCAGCGGCCAGCAGCAACACACATTCTAGCGTTTTAGATCTAACACCCCACACATGTTCTCAGTCACACTGGCTTCAGCTAAGACACATACTGTCTCACTATATGTTCTGGATTCTATTTGTTCTATAGGCTCTGGACTTGGAAATTTTGTGGTTTCTTCCTCTTCCCCCCCCC
>VZTE01004974.1:584257-598803 GCA_013397775.1 Eulacestoma nigropectus | reverse complement strand
ACAAACGGGGGAAAAATAAGAGAAAGTCTATCCAAGAAGGCAGGGATAGGCTGTGGCTGATGCATTTAATGGTGACACCTTACTCATTTTACTGAATCTGTTGTTTAAGATAAGGATTTGTGATATTAAAATATTTAAGCAATTGCCTGTTTCCTTAGTAAATATCCTACTCGAACACTTCCTGAACGTGTTTTTTCTAGTTACCTCCAATTACAATTGTGTTTCCTGTCAATTTCAACTCCACCCTTAGCCTAGACATTGTCTCAGGGATTTACATGGCTGGACTTACATATTACCATGCCAAAAGTCCTGCTTTATCAAAGTTTTTAGCACTTCACATCATACTTCTGCTCAGTGTCAGTGCTGGAAGATTCCTTCTGCTGCCTCTTTCCATTTTTAAAGGAAGAGAAGTTGTTGGAATTTTTACTGGACATTTTGTCCACTCAAGACACCTGGAAATCCATATCTGTTTGGAGGAACACTACCTCAAAGCAAATGAGGAAAAAACTGGAGAAATGACAGAGTAGTTCTCGCTGGTCAACCAGTACATTCCAACATAAGTTTATTACACACTGAGTGACAGCGAAATTGGACAAACTGTGTGTAGTCACTCCTGTACGCTGGTTATTTAGGTTCTAACACATGTCAATTTTTCATTAGCTGCTCTGGTACCCAGTACAAAGAGAAGGCTTGCAGCGTTTCGCATATCATAGAATCATAGCATGTCTTGGGTTAGAGGGACCTTAAAGATCATCTAGATTCAACCCCTCTGTCATGGGCAGAAACACCTTTCACTAGACCAGGTTTTCTCAGAGCCCCATCCTGGGGGGCCAACCCCAGCCTGGTCTTGAACACTTCCAGCCTGGCCTTAAACACTTCCAGGGATGGGGCATCCACAGCTTCCCTCGGCAAACTGTTCCAGTGCCTCACCACCTTCACATTAAAGAATTTCTTCCTAATATGTAATCGAAACCTACTCAGTTTTAAGCCATTCTACCTTGTCCTGTCACTACATGCTCTTAAAAAATGTCTCTCTATCTTTCTTGTGGATTCCCTTCCGGTACTGCAAGGCTGCAGTTAGGTCATCCTGAACTCTTCTCTTTTCCAGGCTGAGCAATCCCAATTCTCTCAGCCTTTGCTTATAGGAGACATGCTCCATCCCTCTGATCAACTTGGTGGCCTCCTCTGCACGTGCTCCAACAGGCCCATGTCCTTCCTGTGCTGGGACCCCAGAGCTGGATGCAGTGTTCCAGGTGGGGTCTCACCAGAGCAGAGCAGAGGGGCAGAATCCCCTCCCTGGCCCTGCTGCCCACGCTGCTTTGGATGCAGCCCAGGACATGTTTGGCTTTCTGGGCTGGGAGTGCACATGGCCGGGTCATGTCCAGCCTCTCATTCACCAGCACCCCCAAGTCCTTCTCCTCAGGGCTGCTCTTGGTCTGTTCATCCTTCAGCCTTTGTTGATACTGGAGGTTGCTCTGACCCAGGTGCAGCACTTGCACTTGGTGTTGTTAAAGCTCCTGAGGTTCCCATGGCCTCACTTCTTGAACTTGCCCAAGTCCCTCTGGATGACATCTCATCCTTCAGGTGTGTCAACTGCACCTCTCAGCTCAGTGTCATCTAAAAATTTCCTGAACATGCACTTGATCCCTTTGTCAATGTCATTAATGAAGATATTAAATAACACTGGTCCCAATACAGATATACTGAAGTCTCTCTATAACATTAGGATCCCTGTGAGTCTTGTAAGGGATATTTTTATGTCAAACATGATGTTTATTTATTAATTATAATTTCCAGCAAATTCTGGAGTTGTTTCTTTTTGGTTCAGGGCATACAGGCTCCTTCACACTTCTTGAATTTGCAATGCTGATGTTTTCCAATCATCCCAACATGCAATGAAGAAGTCAGTGGGAAATGTTTTCTTCTGCTTAACTGTATGCCTCCACACTACCCTGTGTCATGAAATTAAAAGGTAAACAGTATCAGCTATGTACCATTTCTGCTGGAACCTTAAAATAAAATGCAAGTACTAAGCAAGAGCTTTGTGATCAAATTATTTTACCATGCCTCAAATAAATATTATTAACTGCTTATTGTACTATCTTATACCATAGAAAAGATTAGGGAAGGATACTGCAAAGCCTCAGCTTTCTTTTTCTCATGAGAGTGGTTGAAGGGCTTAAATCCAACTGCAGAAATTAATAATGTTTTTCTGTAAAAGCAGTACAGATATTAAGAACCTTTTTCTGTAAAGGCATTTCTAGAAATGCCAGCTGAGACATCAGGTGAGCTGCTGTCTCCTCCACCAAGATTTTCTTCTTTTGTCAAATGCAAGCAAAACTACGGTTAAACTGAACTACAAAATTGTTTCCCTACAATGAAGTGGTATTTTACTTTTTCTTAAATTAGAAATTAAGAAGATGATACTGTAAATCCTTGCAAGATGAGAATTTTTTCATTCTCATGACTGAACCTTACTACTGACACCCACAAACAACTGCAAGTCCATCTTCAGCTTTTTAACAGATACTTCGAGTGGTACAAGTACTCTTGCCCCAGTGGAGCATCTCACTTAAGCATGTGCTTACATTTCAGCAAAAAAGAAGCAGTTTTTAGTGGTTTATGTTGAGCACAAAATAACAGATTAGAAGACTTATTCGGAATGATATTTCTGTGACTATTATTCATATTCATAGATAACTCTTGTATTCCTTGTAATTATGATATAAACCCCAACAAGTTCCCCTTTTCAGCTGTGCTATTCTGGAGCTAAACACATGAAACTGAAGGCAGATTCTGGGACAGTCTGTGTAATGTGTACACAACAGATCTTGAGGCACTGATCTAAAAGTCTATAAAACTGGAAAATGGATGATACTACCTAGAATCCTCTGTAGATTCAAATGCAAAAAGAATTTCTTACTGTCACAATATTCAAACCAGCAATGGCAATGGACTCATTGTTTTCTGCTAAATATTGCATCTTGAGAAAGGATTAGGAAGGAAAAAAGAATTGTAATTTGCAAAAAGAAAGAAAATTATTGAAAGACCATGACTTCTGAACACAACATACATTTCAGAAGTGACTTCTCCCACTTCCAATACTTCTGTCATAACAGATCCAGAAGAAAGGATGGGAGACTAAGGAAATTACTCTAAATTTTTTTTTTGTTTGTTTGTTTGGTTTTTTTTTGTTTGTTTGTTTTTCTTGTTTTTGGGCCATTGGTATCTTCAAAGGCGCTTAAGAAAAGCTTATAATTTCATCATCAGTCACTTTTTATTTTGTGCTCAACATAAACCACTAGCTACTTCTAAAAATAAAATTTTTTTGTCTTCCTGTGACTTTGGATCTAATTCTGCTCTTATATCAGAATTGCAACAATGTGCAAAAGGGAAAGCTGCACAGTTCACCCTGGCTTTGACAGAGTGTTAATATTTTTTAACTGAAGAAAAACCAGAACATGTCAACGGTATTTCTCATGGTATTTTGTAGCTATTTCAAGTGACTGCGAAAACCAAAAGAATTATATACTTTTATCTATTTCAGCCATTTTTTTAAGAATTACAGCTGATTTCAAATTCTTTACTTCAAATATACATATCTATGACTATAATCTTTCTCCCTCACAAGATAACTGTCACAATATAAAGAACATTCAAACTTCCTTATTTATCTCTCAATGCTCAACAGAGGGATGAAGGGAAAAAAAAAAAAAAGAAGTCACAGTTCCTCTAAGCGGACTGCCTCAATCTACACTGCTACACCGTATGGCCCCCAAGCCTGTAAAAATACAGAGCTGTGCATGCTGAAACCAGATGCACCTGTACCGGACGGCTGTGTCCATGGATTACTCTGTGGATTCAACCGAAGGACTCAGGAGATCTAAGCTTCTGTGGATAAAAAGAGCATGAAAAAAACCTAATGGAAAAGAACATTAGAAAAACCTATTAGCTGTTAATGCCCTAAAGAAGAATAATTTCGTTTTATAGTTGTTTTAAATAATTGTTTTACAATATGTCATGCAGTTTGGCCAGACTGGGACTCCAATTGCCATTCTTCTAATGGATCGTTTCATCTAACAAAAGTATTGCTTAACTTTATCCAAAATAACATCACCTCAAACTAATCCAGACAGCTACAGAATAAAGTGTATGCAGTACAGTTCTAACAAAGATAACTGAATAATGTCGGCAGAACACAAAACGAAGAGAAATTTCTCTGGCACCAAGCTTGTAGAATCGACCATGTTCAGCACTTCTAGTGATACAATAACCACAGTTGTTTTCTTGGAAACAAAATGGGGAAGTTTGGTAAGAAAACTCGCATTTTAAAGATATTTTTTCAGGCATAAAGCTTTCACAGGCTATGCACCATTCAGACAGTAGCCCTACTTTTGTGTACACTTGGCTTTGTTTAAAACCTGCCACCGCAATAACGTCTCGAGATAAAGCAAAATCAATTTTCTTTTGCACCTAAGTTTTAGATTTAAATTCCTGAGAGGCTGGGCTAGTGGTATTTATTTCTCGAAGCACTGCAATACAGGAAGGTTTCAGGCTGGGGTGCGTTTCCAGCCGCCCGCTCCCACCTCGACACGAGTGCCCCTCTCTGCCGCAGCTCCTTGGGACTCTCCTGTGCCCCAAGCGCTACACCCTTCCTCCCACCCGCTGCTGAGCGCTCCGGCGCTCGTTTCTGCCGCTGTCCGCAGCCTCGACACCCCGAGCCCCGCAACGGGGGCAGCACCCGCCCGCTCCTCCGGCCCCGGCCCCGGCCCCGGCCCCGGCCCTGGTGCTGGCGGGGAAGGGGCAGTGGCGCCGGGCCGGTCGCCCTCCGGCTCCGTGTGCTGGCGGCCCGGGGCCGCTACTCACCTCTGCCTCGGGGCCACTCGGCTCCGCGCCGCCGCCTCCTCCTGGGAGGCAGCCCTCGGGCTGGCGGCTCTGGCGTGCCGAGCCGTGCCGGGGTACGGCCGGGAGCGGGGCTGGACTCTCTCTCAGCCCCGCCGGATCCGCCGCTTCCTCGTTTTCGCTCGCAGCCGCGGCCACTTCCTCGGCGCGGTGTGGGCGAGCGCTCCCTCCTCTTCAGCGGGCGCGGCCGCCGTGCCCTGACCCTTCTTGCGGGCGGCGGCCCCGGCGAGAGGCACCGCTGCAGCCCCCGGACCCGCCGGCACCGCTTCTCCCGCGGGCGAGGGACCGTCTGTCCCCTGCGGACCCCGCGGCACGGACGGCGTGACGTGGGTCCCTCGGTGCCGCCTGACGGGGCTGTGCTCGGGCCCCCGCGGTGCCGGGTCTCCTCGGGACCCTTGGTTTGGGCTCCTGGTAGCGGCGGCGTTGCCTCGCGGGCATCTGGCTTTGGAAGATGGACGTGCCGTTGCTCAGCACCACGCTGGGAACGGAGGATCAAAGAGTGTGAATTGCACGCTTCTCGGGAGGGAAAAACGAGTGTGTGCGTATTGGTGCACACACCAATTGCGAATTGGTGGATTCTGGAGTACTGAAGTTCTGTGTCCTTTGGTGCTTTGTGTGTACTTCGCCGAGTAAAGGACTCAGTGGGTTTCCCTTTGGAGCAGCACGGGCGCCTGCCATAGCACAGTATGACCCTTCTTGTTACATTTCGTACAAAAAAATCCTCCCATATTTTGATCAAACGTTTGTAGCAACTCCAGGTGTGAAGGAGACTTCAGTGTCCCAGACATTTAGCTTGAAGGAAACTCCCTCTTCAAGGCCTCCTCAGCACCCTGTGTGACGGAATTAATTCCTGTGGCAGATGAGACCACACAGCCAACAAGTGCCACTATCCTCTTCCCGGGACTGCCCAGGGACAAACTGCTTCTGGTGTGGGTCATACGGACTGATGAGTGGCACAGGCGACCTTGGGTGAGGCCTAAGTGGGCAGGTCTCCTTCAGCGGTGACTGTGCTGCGTGACACAGAGTGGTGTCCCATGATGGGCAGTGCTTGCAGCAGGAAAAGTCCACTTCCTTCTTCCCCATAATAAATCGGTGTTAGCACTAATGTGGGATACAGGCATAATTTTCAGTCAAAACGCTGTCCCTCTTTTGTTACTGGAAAATGGGCTGTACACCCACCTGATAATCAATAGAGATGCCAAAGTTCAAATCTCTCCTATTTCATGCAAGTTAAAAAGGCCTCCGCTTTTGGTTCATTTCAGTGAGACTTTTGGTATTTGCTGTAATGGCAGTGCATTTCTTATTGGCACTACGTTAGAAAAAAGATAATAACTTAGAAAACCTAATTCTTGCACCTCTTTTCATGGTATTGTTTTCCTATCAAAATCTACATGTGAACAGATCTGCAGGAAAAAGCTTTTGGAAATTTGTTATTGGACTGTGAACTGTTTTTTAAGGGGAAGTCTCATCTTAAATTGATGAAAAAATCACCAGTACTGCATAAGCAATTGTACTGGATCTAGCTGGGAAGGAATTAGCTTTCATTACAGCAGCCAATATGGTGCTATACCTTTGATTTTGGCTAAAAAGATTATTGATACCACACTAATAATTTGTCTATTCCTGTACACTACTTGCACAATGTTGAGGCTTTCTCCATTTTTCGCTCTGCCCCTGTGCCCATTGTGTAAGCTAGAGGTGCACAGGAAGTTGGGAAGGAACAGAGCTGAGACAGTTGCCTGCAACTGAACAGAGGGATAGCCCTTACCGTGATTAGCCCTCAAAACTGGGGATAGATGAAGAAGGTTGGAAGGATGTGGGCTTATTCCAAGGTGGCCACCAATCTGAGACTTGCTGGTTGTCACTGTGCTTGTGGGAGGTAGTGAGTGACCAGCTTTGCATCATTTGGTGTCGTTGTGATTTTGGGTTTTTTCCCTTCACGTCTTAAATTATGTTTATCTTGGCACATGGCTTTTTTTGATCTCCCTATTCTGTTCTCAGTCCCTCTGGGCAGGGGGACCTGAGCGCTCAGCTGTGTAGGTGCTTGGCTGCTGGTCCGAGTCAGCTTATGGCACCCGTAGAGGGGAATTCCAGTAAGTGAAGTAAATACTTTTTGGGCTGTCCACAGTTTACTTTTTCTTTCATTTCATATGAGATTTAATACCAATAGCCGAGTTCTGCAATACTGATTTTTGGTAAGGTGCTCACAACAGTGGAGTATCTTATTTAATGTGTTATGTGTAATGTTGTATATTAGCATATCCTAACATATATGTTATCATTCTGAAGTTTTCCTGTGATATGTGGCCAGCTCTATTTAAGGCCAGTAATCAATAAAGCAAAATAATTCCTCCTTTTTTCTGGAAATATTTGATAAGTGTAAGTCTGGATTTTCTGGAAAGATTCAGTAAATCTGTGGATTTTTCTACCCAACATGAATATATACAGTAGAAATTAATAATTTGTAGATTGTCTCCAACTAGTTGTGCAGTATAATAACTGCAACAATTAACTTTGGAATACTCCATACTTTTTGGGAGTATCTGAGGCAGTTTCAGTGTTTTCACTATTGCAATATAGTTTGAAAGATTTCTGCTTTCAGCAGTCATGATCATTTGCTTAACTGATTTAATAGAATATTCCCAAATCTAATTTCTTTACTATATCACTCTAGGATCAGTAAAATTTATAAAGGTGAATTATACAATGGAGCCTCTACAAAAATTGCAAATTTGGAGTTATAAAGTGTCTATTCTGTTGTCTTCCTACTACTTCTGTGGCCTTCCTTCTGTCTTCATTGTTACAGGGACTAGGTGTTTTGGAGAAAATACAAGTAGGTATGTTGAAATAAGACTTTCTTCAGTGAAGCTGCCATACTAAGGCATTATTTTTTATTTCATTCTCCAAGAGAGAATTCTTAGGTTGATTTCTGTCCAACAAGTGTAGTGCAACTTTTGCAGATGCTGTTTGCCCTGCTAGAATTCTGCTTGAGAATGAGGGGTACTACTGTGGCTTATCCTTTAGGTAATTACAGGCTGGAGCTGAGTGTTTTCTGAAGCGCCATCTCCATTTCTATAGTAGGGAATGCTGAAGCTAAACTGATGCTTTGTTGTCTGATTGAATTTGAAATTCCGTAAAATGCATAGCAACAAGAGATACAATGCCACTGGCAATTTTATTTGAGGTTCAAATTCTCATGTGACCATACCTACAGCTAAAAGTAAAGGGTCTATATGATAGAAGAAGTATGTGTCAGTACGATGGGACTGTACATCTCTACAAAAGGAATACAGATGTGAATCATTTTGCTTAAGGCATATAAGATTTCTGCACAGCTCATTGAATTCAGTCACGGTTTGAACAAAAATATGTGCTATTTGGGAGTTACTTATTATCTACTTAATTTTAATTTGGATGGAAGCAGTGATTCCATGTTAGCACCACAGCAGTAAACAACATTTAGAGAAAATCAAGGGTCAATAGTCTGAAAGCAATGTTGTGACACAAAAGCAAATGTCATAGAATCATAAATTTGTAGAATCATAGAATGGTTTGTATTGGAAGTGACCTTAAAGATCATTTCAACCTTCTGCCACAGGCAGAGACACCTTTCACTAGAGATGTCCTGCATTAGAATCGGAAGAACTGAACTGGATCAGAAGCTTCAAAAAATAAGGGCCATAATCTCGCATACTTTGGCCTCCTTCTGTTATCCAAGGAGTTGCAAAGACCCCTATTTTATATAAGAATCAGGCCTGAAGATGTTTCATAGATTTTAAATACCAGGTATGTGTGTTCCATAAGAATTTCACTTTCTTGTATCTCAATTTAAGTGGAAAACACTAATGGCAATCCCTAGGGGAAACTGAGTGCAATAAACAGAAGTAAACTGGGGGAGATGTCCAACAAATTAATTGAATTGCCAGCTCATTGTAAAAATCTATAAATTATGACTGTTTTGGTTACATACTAATTTACTGCTTTGAACAGAAATGCCACTAGCAGTACTCTTTGCTATATGAAGTAATAAGAAAAGAGTAATAAGAAAATCAGGACTGTGAAGGTATTTTCTTTATCAGCTCACAGTAATTGTAATTATGTCGGTGTTATTTTATGTCTATATAACTATTTTAATACCATATTTTTTCCATGCAATAGCCACATTTATCACCTTTCCCCTCTATTTTTACCTTAAAACAAGAAACGCTTCACACTTATTAGAAGTGTGTGTTATAAAAGTGTTGATAGTTTTCCTCACCAGTGATTAAGACTAGTTGTAGAATGTACTTTTTGCACATTAAAGAGTGTGATATGAGGAGGTATGATGTCTAAATTTAAAATTTTGTGGGGAACAATGCAGGCTAAGATTGTAGATTAGCTGAGAAAAGATGTGTTCTGAGCCTAGATAGCTTTACAAAATACGTACTTACATGGAAATGAAGATTTGGACCATTCTGGTCTTTATGACTTCCTGCACTGCATGCTCATGACTAGTTATAGGTTCTAGCTTTTGGTTTTATAGAAATGATGTGTCTGTTTAAATGAATATTAAAGAATGGTGCATTGCATGAAAACAATGGCTGAAAGAAGGAAAAGCATATACAATAGCAAGTTATGATTGGACAAAAACTAGGGCTTTTTTAAAAGTAAATCTTTCTGTAAAATAATTACCTAATTGTAGCACAGAAAATAGCCATGGCAGTGGGCAACAAGGAGATGATAAACTGATTTTTAAGATGATTTGAGCAAAATTCTTGAGAAGAATTTGTTAGCATTAGTAACCTCTGCTTTGAATGAAAACCACCATAAAGATGAAAAAAAAATATAAGAGGGAGGATACATAATCACGTTTTAATGCACTGCATTGGGCGAGACGTGTGGTATTATTAGCTGTCACACCTCCTGGTCATATGCATTGGCATTTAAGCATCTCCAATTTCATTCTAAGGCTATTATATATTCATATGGATAATAAAGCAGTCACATTTATGCTGAATCAAAGATGTAAGTAAATAGAGAGAAATGGATAAAATTTTCAGGTCCTTAAGAGATGTAGAAATAAAATGTTCCCATTGTAAGCCTGCCAGTGGTACACAAAACTCCTGATTTTTTATTTTCAACTGAAACCTTGTTGGACTAAGTATAACTTGTAAATACTACAAATTACTTTAATAGTATTTTCTAATATATATAATTTTTATATATATCTATATATACATACTTAAAAATAGAAGCCAATTCAGTACAAACCCCCTTATGAGATTCTTCTATACTATTTTTCCTAAATTGTCCTGTCATGCCTTTGTCAACGAGCCCCTCTCTAATCCCAAGGAACATCAAGGAGACATGAGAGAGAGAGAGACACTGCAAGAATCAGCTTGGATGCAGCTGTAGTTTTATTCTGTGTGTAACATTTGTCAGCTGTTTCCTGCAGAGCCAGTCACTCGA
Organism: Eulacestoma nigropectus; assembly: GCA_013397775.1. NCBI lineage: Eukaryota > Metazoa > Chordata > Aves > Passeriformes > Eulacestoma > Eulacestoma nigropectus. Next base: position 588,453 of record VZTE01004974.1, on the reverse strand, counting down.
TCTTTGTGCTGTGGTCAAGGATCTTGTATTTGCTTAAATGCGGTGCTGGCACAGGCTACATCTGTGCATTTACGCTTTAATCTATTAAACCCTTCTGAAAAATTAATTAGCTGTCACCCACAGTGCTCAGAACCGGTAATCTGAGATGTACCCGCACTGCTTTCTGAATAAGCAGAGAGAATATACCAAATAGCAAGAAACACTCCTCTTTGTGAGAACAAGTTGTGGAGACACACAGTACGTCTTCCTGTGAAGCCAGTTTATAATGGTCTCAGTATCTGACTGATGCATAAAAGGCAGATGTACTATTTCTGGTTTGTACTAACTCTGGAAGAGCTATGAAGCATTTCCACATCACTGCACCTGAACTAATGAGTCCGCCAGATCTGAGCTGACCTTGCATCCCAGTCATAAATATTCTTCCAGCCAAACAGCATGGGCACCTCCAATCCAGGATTCACTGTCAAATGAATCAGGATACAAAATACTATAAAATATAATGCAAAATATTAATTATCTGTTCACATGACCCAAATTTCTGCCTTTAGAGTCAGAATAAATATTTAGTTAATATCAGAGTAGTCATGAATAATTTAGTTTTGATTTGTTTGCTGCTGCAAGGTATCTGGGGTCTTCCTGCTGATGCAATATAGCTGAGATGATGTAGTCTAAGGAGTATCTTGAAGATGCACAAATGGCACTTTTCAGTATTTTATTTTCTGAGACTTGATTTAGCGGTGACCTAACTTTTCCACAGCCTGTCTCTAAATAAAAACTACAGTAAAGTGCGTAAAAAAAAAACCTGAACTCTTCCAAATGCTTTGAACACCACTACCTTACCCATGATGGAATTGATTTGGGAATCCTTGGATTGCAAGAATGTTAACATTCCTTTCAATGTGCACGAGGAGCAGAAATTTGGCTATTTAAATGAATATGCCATTTGTGCTGGTACTCGTTACCTTATTTTGTGCATACAAAAGAACTTTACTAGAAAGAAATTGTACTTCTAAGAGCTATAAAAATGCATGTCATCAAGAAGACAAATTTTCTGCCAAAAAGTGGAAGGATTTCACAATCAGAGTTTACTAATCCTCAAATTTTATGCTGGTTTTCTAGTTTTTCTTTTGTCCAGATGATGAGAAGATACACCATTTGGTGAAGTCTAATAACATATTTTCCCTGTAGATGTTAAAATACAGACACACACACACACACACACACACACACACACACACACACACATGTATTTTAAATGTCTTTAAACAGTCTCTGATGTTCTATCTTGGACTAGATCAGTTTGAACTCGAACATTACTTTAAAAATACATTTGCCTATAGAATTATGCAGATCCATCAGAAATAACTAAATCAACACAATAATAGCTTTTTTCTTTTTTCCAACTGTTACACCAGAGAAAAGATGTAGGTGCTCTGTGCAAGAATGGAAGCATCACATGGCCATACAAAAGCTTTTGAGCTCTAGGGGACAAGACAGAAGCAACATCCATTATAATTAAAACTGAGGCTTAAAAAATACTTAGAATGAATCATGAATATGGGAAGCTGAAAGACTTCTTTTATCTTCATTGAATAAGTACACGGGAAAAATAATCTCAACCAAATTTCTGTCAAAGTTGACCCAAGTGCACACCTAAAAGCATTTGTAGCTGCTTGTGAACAGAAACTGTTTGAGATCTCACAGTTTTGAAACAGAAAGCAGAAGTTACCTTGATTTTAATCTTATTTACATTGATGTTATACGACTTCTCTATGTCTGGTAGACTTCTTAATTAATGCTGTCAAAATTTCCTTTATGCCTATGTTATATGTTGTTTCTAGCCATTTTCATAGTGAAACAAAACTCTTACGAAGCTGCACAGAGAAATGGAATGAACAAACCCAATATGAAAAAGGAACATTTGTCTAGATTATTTTTAAAATGTAGACATGGTGCTTGAGACAAAGAGAAAAAAACAATAGTTAAAAAAGCAGCACTGGCGGGTTTAGTCAGACACTGTACTGCAGGTATCCCTCATTGGGGATGGAAGTAGAAGCACTAAACTTTGCCTTGCATCATTAATCACATGTGAATAGTAAGAGTCACAGTCACAGCATTTCTAATAGCAAGTGAGGAGTAAAGAACTAAGGCATGCTGTATGTGAAGTATCAAAAGCTGGTGTTTTTTTGTTAGTCTCCTCTCTTCTTCTTCTTTTTTTTTTTTTAAATGTATGTCTAAATGTGTGATGCAGCAGGCATAAATAATTCAAGTAAAACAGTTTGAAATTTGGAGTTATTTAAAACAATCATGTTTCCTTTGCCTGTCTGCATCTGTGGACCAAGATGGGGTGATTTTGTCAGGGTTTTTTTGTTGAACAAAAAAAATCTCTTTTCTGTATTTAACATTTTTGAAGTGCAAACCATGAAGATCCATATATGAATGCTGTACATATTGTCATGTTATAGTGGGGGAAACCAGACTTTGAGTCTGAAGACAGGTACACTACAGGAAAAGTTCGGAGGCATATGTGTTCAAAAGACTCCAGATGGCTCCAGATACCCAAGTAACACTCAGATCTGGTCTGGAGTGTTGGAGTCTCACTGAAATACCTGGAGAACTGATGCTCGGTTCCTAGTCCCTATCTAGCCTGATTCATCTCTTGCAAGCCTTACAACAGTGTAGAGCTGGAGCGCTAAACCAAAGTGTGTATCTGACCCCTACATGGTGTGTTTGCAAGGATGGAAGACATGCACTGTGGAAAACAGAAATAATTGAATATCACCAAGTTTTTAGAAAGACACTGTACATGGATACCACTGCCTTAGATGGTATTCAATTATTCTTCCATTTTGCAGTCTTTCAAATGATTGAAAGGCAGCTCCATGGTGGCTGCACTTTTTATCAGTCTCTAGATTGACTAGCCATACACGAAACAGTTTATAAAAAGAGGCTGATGGATAAAGGAGATTGTGCTTGCAAGCTTACAGGTTTGACAAATATTTATACTGTAACGGCTTTCCTTGGACTCTATTTTGAAGAGGCATTTACATTGTATGTGTGAGATGCACTGTATTCTTGCTGGGGACTGTACACTTTTTCAGATCTCACTTTCAGGCCTTTCAAAATCCAGCTGGAAGAACATTCTGGTAACTCCCCCCCCCCCACTTATTTTTATAAAAAACCACTTTATTTTGTCTTAATTTGTTATTCTTTTCTCTACGTGGGCTGCAGTAGTTACAGCCAAAGGGTAATTGCTTTCCTAACTTATTCATACACATTTTATAGCTTGGAAAATGGATCAATAGAAACTGAGACAGGTAGTCCTAGTTGGCTCTTGGATCTAGGGAGCCACATAGGTTGTCAGTTCCATTAGCTGGATATTTCAGGGAATTCAGGACATCGTGAAAGTACCTCCAGGTTTCTTCGTTAAACGTGCGTTGTGGGTTGACCCTGGCTGGGTGCTAGGTGCCCACTCAGTCACTCTATCCCTTTCCCACTGGGACAGGGGAGAGAATAAGATGGAGGAAAAGACAGCAGGGTGAGAGAACACAGTTTTATGACAGCAAAAAGAGAGAAACAAGGGGAGATCTGCGCGCACAAGAGCTAAAGAGGGAAAAAAAATCAATCTCTACTTCCCATCAACAGCAATGTTGGACACCTCCTGGGAAGCAGGGCTTCAGCACGCGTAACGTTCCTCCTCTCTTCCTTAGATTATATACCTGAGCTGACGTCATAGGGTATGGAATATCCCCTTGGCTGATTTGGGTCAGCTGGCCTGCTTGTGTCTCTTCTCAGGATCTCGCCCACTCCCATCCCCTTTGGTAGGGGAAGGAATGTCAGAGGGACAGCACTGCTCGGCAGTAGCCAAAACACTGGTCTGTTATCCAACACCTGTCCAGCTACCAATGCAAAGCACAGCACTGTAAGGGCTGTGAGCTGTACCTCAGTCAGACCCAATAAAATGTGTTAAGAGAAACAGTGGACTATTATGGTGATTTTGATTACATGGAATAAGCATTTTTTATGAGAGATTGTAGCGGGTTTGGTTCGCCAACCGGGCGGAAACACCAATTTAGTGTAGTGGTTTGATCACATGCTTTTCACTTTGTGAGATAAAGATTAGAAGAAATGCAAAGCAGGCCTAAAACTTTAAAAAATATAAAGAAGTTTATTACTAACAGAGTTTAAAGTAACAA
>VZTE01004974.1:549024-583677 GCA_013397775.1 Eulacestoma nigropectus | reverse complement strand
TGTTCAGTTCGGTGCGAGCTGTGCAGGCTGGAAAAGGAGGCTCCGCTGGTCCCGCTGGGTCTGCGCAGGCTGCAGGAGAGGAGGAGAGGACACTCGCTCCGAGCTGCATGAAGGGGGAGGGGAGGCCCCTCCTGATTCAGAAGCCGAGCCGGATGAATTCGGCTGTCGAGCAGCCCATAGTTAATTTAGCTGCTCGCGGCTCTGAGGGAAGGGAGAGGGGTGAGGGGGGGCAGGCAGGAGCCCAGGCCGGGCCCGGAGGCCGCCCGGGGCTCCGAGGCCCCCCCTTCCTCCCTCAGGAGACCGGGAACCAAAGAGGAACTTCCCGCCCTTGCATGGGGTTTAAATATGCAAAATTCACAAAAGCGCATTGGCTTAAAAGCTCGTCAATCAACTCAGTTTCAACCCATGACAGCGATTTTAGTCACCTTTGAGGCTAACCCTGTGTTCGTATTTTTTAAAGCTGCTACTGCCTCAGTTTACAACATTTATATTGTTGTAACTTTCATTATCTACGTTTCTGTTAATATATCTCGAGTTATTCATGTTTAAATGCTTAGAAATCTGTGATGAGCGTTGTTTTGAGCATACTAGGATCTCAGCTGTCTGTATCTATATTGCTGTAAGGCGGTGGTAGATCCATGGCTCTAGGGAGAGTTCATTTACTTTCTATGATTTCCTACAGCCATTCACGCACATGTGTAGATTTGGAGTTCCCAGCATGCTTCTCTCTCTCTTTCTCTCTTCCCCTCTCTCCACAATATAAATTCTTCTTTTGTCACGTATGTGGTCTTGTAAGATGAACAAATTTTTTTTTGGTAAAGTAAATGTCAGTGAAAGGGCAGCACAGGTTTTGGAACAATTCTGCCATATATAAATACGGGCTGCAGGTATTACTACCTTTGAATTTCCGTCTCCTTAGCAGCCCTGTATGCTGCATAAGACCAACTAAGGAAATATAATTTTGTATTGAATACAATAAAGTACAGAAAAATATTATGTCAGTGCATCAAATCTATTTTTAATTGCACCAAGTCAATAAATATCTGTGTGAGTAGACACAGGCAGGCAGCACAAAGCCATGGCTGAAATACAAAGAGAAAATTTATTTCATTACCTCGCTAGCAGGAGGATCCTGGAGCAACACCAGGAGGTGTTGAGAGACACTCAAGCAGGAACAGAGGCACCATCAGGCTCATCCTAATGGCCAGCGGGGCTCTTGTTTGTGCCCGTTTATCAAGGACTCATGCACACGTAGTTTATCACCATGCTGTGACCTCTCCTGTACTTTTTTATGATCTCTGAGCTTTGATCTTCTCTTTCCTAAGACAGGCAGCTCAAACATGTCTGTGAGAGTGCCTCCAAATCTCTCCAAACACCTGTGCTATCTCTACACAGAAATTCTACTTCTCAAAACAGACAAAGTACAAACAGTAGCATTAAATATGGCATTCCCACACTATTGTTTTCCAGGCTTTGGCATTCCCAGCTGCAAGGTTTCTTGAGATAATCTACCACCTTCCTCACCATTCTTCTGCTTTTAGCCCATTCCTTCCAACAACATCTAGTTCAGAAGTTCAGCAATGCTTTATAATGGAACTCCACAAGGTAAGCTTCTGATTTCTTTTTTCCATTTATTATCAGAAGTGCATGACATTGCAGGGATTTATAAGGCAAATCCTCAGACCTGTGGATGAAAAACTAAACATGACAAATAGTAATGTTAGTGTGTGTAGATGGGAACAATATGAAAATAAAAAATAAAAAGGCAAGAGACTTTGCCTAAGGAAGAGCATGCATTAACACACATATAGAAATAATACATTAAAAGACCATTGAGGTCACAAAATTAAATATTTGAAGTTAAGAAATGCTAGAAATGAAGATTCTATGCAGTCTTTTAAGTTGTCTTGCTTGACTGCCTCTGTCTTCTGAACTTTCATGGCCTGTAAGGCGTCTTTTCCAGGAACCCTGACTCATGGCATAGATAGGGTAGACTTGCTCTGGTGGTGAATCAGATTGGATAGACATGACTTTTGTTGATGAAATTCATGTAGGTTTTTTTAGCTGGACTGGACATTACTTGATGAATGAGAATTTTGCCTATGAAGGGAATGCTGAACACTGTATACACATAGATGTTTAAAGGACAGTAATTTTGCACTGAGCCTTCTCTGTGGTTACTCTTCACTACAGCTGAGAGTGTCTTTCTGTGTGTCAGTTTACTGCGTTTTCAGAGAGGAAGGCCCTTCCTCCCATCTGCCTCTCCTCCTCCCTCCCTTTACTGGGGGGTTGGCAGTGGCTGCCTGCACAGGGGGGTTGGGAGGACAGCTGATGTGCTGTCAGCATGGATTATAGCTTACTGCACTGCACATTTTGATGGTAGATGAGCATTAATAAAAAACCCAAAACTTGGCAACTTGCTTATGAAATAACTGCTCTTATGAAGTGAATGAAGCAGGAGTTTTGCAAATATTTGTGTTTACACAACTGCGAATTGTGTACTTTATGGCATGAACATAGGGAATTTATAGTGGGTTACACATGTGATTTCAGTTATGAATTTTATCTTTTATTTGAATTTTATCTAGCTTTGTAACTGTAATGCATAACTTAGCCAGACTAATATGAGACAACCTTTCCCACAAAATATCCCATAACATATATTGGATCCTTATTTCACTGTACAAAACACTACAAGTCATCCCTGAATGGCTGAATACCAAAAAATATCTTTATTCTAGCATTCTGAGGGGAAAAATGAGCTGCTTCTGATAAAGTTTAATGAAATTATGAAAGATTCAATTTTATGCAGGCAATGAAAAAAGCATGCAAAAAATCATCGTTAAAGGTCATGGTCTGATGAAGTTATAAACAACTGACATCAGGACTTTCAGGAAAGGTCATGAACCTCAGTGCTCTACAGTGCTACAACTCCATCTATAGCATTTGTCTTTTTCTATTTTTTGTTTATATTCTTTTTTCCCAATGGGTAAAAATATTAAGAGATTATTTCAGGACTTGAATGTGAGAAGGAGGAAAAGCTAAGTAAGTGTTTAATATGACTTCCTTTTTTTCAAATGTTCTTTTTGAATTCACAAATTTTCTTGAAAGCTGTCCTTGTCACTTTAAGGGCCTACAAGAAAGTTGGTGAACTGTGTGAACAGCTGAACTGTGTCATCCCAGGAGTTCAAACTGAAGAGAAGCAATACATATATCAGGTAAATATGAATAATATTAAAAGGATGGCTGATGACTGGTGGTTTATATAGAAGTCTTTTTCTACTTGAAAAAAATACAGTATCTGCAGAATGAAAATCATTACCTTGACAAAAGGTATTTAACTGATATCCCATTTTGAAGAAAACAGAGAATGATGGACAGAGGGATCTGCAAATATTGGATGCTGAAAGCAATTGAGCTGAGTTTTACCTGAAGCAGGTTTTTTGAATAGTGTTACCAAGCTGAAATAATGCCTGTTCTGTGAATCAGTTAAAAAGCATCTTTATCCCATACTGTCAGCCTAGCACTAGTAGTTATTGCTATGTCCATCCACAGTTCCTCTCCTTTTGATTTGTTTTCTTAATGGATGACAGTGCTTGATTCCTTAATAGGTACTTAGATATTGAATATCATAAGAGTGGATGAAATAGACCTTGGGGTCTAAAACTGCTTTTGGAATGCACTCTTCAGTCAATATGAGATGGCTGTATATAATATTTAGTTATGCAAATATTTGTTAGTTTAGAAAAAGCAAATATCAATGAAGAAAAGTCAGATGGCGTAGTGAGAAGGACTTCCCTAATGTCATGTTGACCTCACCGTAAGTATTGCTCAGTCACAGAAGGAGACAATAGCAACAGTCTGCCTTCTCACTATGAACACATCCCTTAACTAAACTCCAGTGTGAGAAAAGGATGACCTTGAAAATACGAGTGAGGCAGATAGCTGTACGACCCAACAGTGCCCTTCATCACAGTAAATCTCTGCCTGCTGGTGTTTTATATTTAAAATGTGGCAGCTAGGATAAAGAAGTAGTTTGGCTAAAAAAGAGCACAAAAAGCCATAGGGTGGTTCGAGCTTCCCTAACAGCAGTGACAACTTCTACAGTCCTTGTCTCATATACTTAGAGAGGTGTGGTTGAGTACGTAGTTACACAGAGCTGCAGGCTTTTACTCACGTGACAATGGAGCTCTTGGCATTGTCACTTTTCTGCACAGAGTATTTATCCTGTTATACCTGCGTATAAAGTGTGTTTAGGGAAAAACTGTGTGTGAAGTGAAACTGGAAGGTATTCCATGTTGGAGATGTATTATATTTCAAAACAGACAACAGACTGGAGGAATGTCTAGGAAAACTAGTTCAATTTTTGACATAAAGAAATACCAGAAACTACCCGTAGGAATGAGTATCAATGGCACAGATGAGGAAGAGTCAGATAAAGATAACTGTTGCTCTGAAAGTGATCAAGATGTTACATTTTGTGACAGCCTCAGTGTGAATTAAAAATATCATGATACTACTAAACACATTGTACTGTAATTTGAGAGAAGGAGAACAATCATCAAGGCGTCTGCAATACTTCAACTCTAAACAGCCTTACTACAGCTGTGGTTGTAGTGCAATTTTCAGTTGTGAGCACATGCATTTCCAGAAATATGTAGAGACATTGTCTACAGTAGAGTGATTTAGAGGTAGCACAATCCGGTCCACGGAACTGCTGAGAGATCCAGGAACCATGCCCTGTGAGGCTATTAGCATGAACAAAAGACTGAATTAAGACAATGATCTTTATGTAACAGAAGGAGTATGGCAAATTAAAAGAAATAATCTCTTCAGTCTGTCCTTGAAAAATAGCTAGGATGAGAAATAATATGCTTAAGCTACAGGCAAAAATGTCCAGGATAGAAATGAGGAAAAACATTCTAATAGGGAGGGCAGTGGGTCACTGGAATAAATAATGTTGGCAGGTTGTAGATTCATTGTCTCTGAAAGTCTACAAAACAATTCCCTGGCATATACCTCATCCAGTCTTCTCCTGGGAAAGAAGCCTGACATGGAAGATCCCTCCCTCTTCCTTCCAGGTTTCATTTCCTAGTATTAAGTTTCACTTCTACAGTGAATTTGAAATTGATAGAGATCCATAACAGATTTCTTTTTGTTTCCAGCACGCAGCTTATAGCACTCCTAGCCCCAGTCATAGGCAAATGTTCACAGTCCTTGGTTGTTTCCTGATTGCACATGGAGTAAGTTTTTTGCCTTATTTTGCTAAATAGATGTAACATAAAATTTTTGCTAAAATTTTGCTGAATAGATGTAACCCAAAAAATACTCTCAATATTTTGGTATCTGGAAGATAAAAATTGCATAAAATGAACTGGAAAGTGTTCCAACGTACTGCATACAGGTACACTAGTAACACCACTTTTTGCACGTCATCATATCTTCCAGCAGTAGTGCTGGAATAATGCATTGCTCCATCTTTCGGAATCTCATGCCTAAGTGAAAACATGAATCTGTTGGGACAAAATTCTGAGAGACAGAATGAGTGTGTCATGCTTGGAGGTAGCCTGCTTGAGCAGAATAATTTGTGATGTGTCATGATGCAGATTTACACCGTTCATATCCTGCAAGAAGACTCCATGTTAATCCACAGCACACAGAAAGGGTGAGAGTCATCCCATCTAATTTCAGACATCTTTCATAATCTAAATGGTACGTATATCTAGTGAAGATCAGTCATCTAGACTCCAATAAAAAAGAAACTCTGTGCTGAGGGATGACTGATTACTTAAGCGGAAAAACTTATCTTCTGTGTATTTTGTTCTTTCTCTTTCTAAAAATTCGAAACAGTTTTGGCTAAATGCCTAGCTTCTAAAAGGCTGAAATTATGTGAGTGGTGATTTCTTCTTCATTGCAACTGGCTGAGTGAAAGTCTAACTACAGGTTTGCTTGTGGAGCTGTCTCAGTTATAGCGTTTAGGAATATAGATCACACCGTTGGAAGAACACCTAGCTAAAGTTATCGGACATACATTTTGACACATGTTTCTGTTTCATAGGCTTCTAAAATCATGTCCTAACTTAGATTTTTTATATAAAGAGTTGAGGAAAGAGACCAAAATAGAGGAATAAATTAATTGTATTTAGACAGGGACTTGATTAAGATGACAAAACTGTAGCTTGCTTGAGTTAATGAGTTAATCTCTTTCAAGGAAGTGTGGGACCATTCCTAGTAATTAAATAAATCTGCGTGTTCTGTCAACTATGTACACTCCTGTGAGAGACTACAAACATTTAAATATTTATTTAAAGTTAAAGCATCAATTGATCTATAAAGTAAACATTGGTATTAAATATTGTATGATGTATTTTTCTTAGTATCAGCAGTTGTGAAGACAAGAACTCAACCACCGCTTTAAAAAAAGGAACATATTAGCATCTTCAATGCCCAAGCTAATTTGTATTGTCTAAAAATAAAATACTAACTTCTGCTTTGGGCTACAATTTTTGCAATCCAAAAGAAGGTCAGTGGACTTATAAGAAAATTCAGATGTGTTTACAGAGTTTATTTTGACACTGCATCTGCTTTCTTGGATGTCTTAGCTTGGAGGTGTGTCAACAACAAACAGAGATTCAGAACACTCTGCAAGAATTAACTCGACAAGCTCTTTTTCTCTACTTTTTTGTTTGTTTGTTTGTTTTGTTTTGTTTTGTTTTTTGTGTTTATTTTTTAACATGAATAGGAAGATAACTCAGCCAGGACAGCTAGCATCGGTTGAACAAATGGGTATCCCACACCATGTATCGCCATGCTTAGCAGACCAGAGAAGAGGTTGTCATGAGGGCTGCTGCTCAGGGGCTGGCCAGCCTTTGGCTGGCTGGTGTTGAATAATTATTTTCAGTTGTATCCTTTTCTTGTTTGGCTATTTTCTCTCTCTCTCTTTGTTATTTCCCTTTTCACTAAAATATTAATAGTATTTGCATTAGTATTTGTATTATTTCCATTGTTACTTTATGTTAATTATTAAACAATTTTTATCTTAACTCACTGGTTTTCTCACTTTTACCCTTTTGATTCTCTTTTCCCATCTCTCCTGGGGGGAGTGACTGAGCAGATGAGCAGGGGCTTAGTTGCAAGGTGGGGTATTGCTGAGTACTGCTGTTTCTGGTTTACAGAGAAAGATTCTTATTCAGAATATTGCCATACAAAAGTACAAGATAGCAAAAGTAATTTGAAATAATCAGCAGAGTGCCAGGTAAAGGGTAAGCTCTAAAGCAGTATTATGGAGTGTTCCTGTAAGATCTTGGTGAACAATCATGGTTAAGAAATACTTGCATATAATATCCATATAATAGAATTAGGTAAAGAATCAAATTATCCTCAATTCTCATTTCCCAAATGTGACCTCATTTTCACCCCGGTTTAGAAATCCTTTTATAATACTTACTTCTACAAGTTTATTTTTGTTCAGTTCCTCCCTCTATTGTTACATGCCACAGCTTCTACCGAGGTCATTACCTTTACCTTGGGAATTACTGCTTTTGATGCGATGTCTTAACTAGCATTTCACACTCTGTAGAAATTAATACAATATCCGACTGGCACCCAGAAGGCAGCTTTTACAGATGTAAAATTGTTGCTATTTAACTCTCGTATTAGCCCACTACTTCATATTGTACTCCATAAACTGTTTATCTCTTCTCTGAGCATAAAGCATATTCTGCTGTGACCATTAGGACACAGCCTTTTATCAGCATTCCTTCAGGGAGATATGTTGATGGCTGCTATTCAGAAAAGGCTTGAAATGAGGGCTAAAAATTCTCAATTCTAAGGGTTATTTCTTTTTTCATCTGGGTTAAAAGGTATTTCTACAATCAGATGTCTGTAACAGTTGCATAAATACACAGATTTTATAATACTGTCATAAATGAAGTACCAGTTAATGGGCATCATGGAGTTTCCATCTTTCCTCACTGTCAGTGGGGAAGCATTTGCCTAAAATAATTTTTTTGGTCCCTTTGTATAATTCCTTGTGCAGGGTAAGCATAAGCTACTGTTCAAGCAGGGGACATCATACTGAGATTTCTTTGGAAAAAGTTCGATGTATTACTTGCAGCACTTTTATCCAGTTGCAGCATTTTGTAATGACTGTATTCAGTCAGAATGTATCAATATTGGTATAAAGCATGAACACTGAAAATACAGTCCATTTACTTACTTCATATCTTACCACTGTGGCCTGGTCAAAAGGTAAATTAATTTGCCAACAAAAGCGGTATTCAGAGCTTCATAATTTAGGATTTAATGTCCAGAAAAGCAAAAGTACTCCTTTTAGAATAAGAAATGCTTCCTAGGAAATAATATTTCAATACTGAGCAAAACTCGGTGTGATGAACCCTTAGTAAGCCTTAGGAGGAGTGAGATATCATATTGGATATCAATAAGGAACTTCCCATTCACCTTAAAAGGCATAGGAGTCGATTGAAGGACTCCTGCCCTTTTCCTCCTCCATGTGTCTCCACTTTTCTTAGCAGCATCACAGAGACAGATTTGTTCCATGTGTTTTCAATGTCCATTTGATATTGTTTAAATCACGTGAAATCCCTTTATTGTCAGAGTGGTTTTAGAATCTGTTACTGCATTTGATGTCTTGCAGGAAAAGCATCTCCCTCTGGTGGTTCAGGAGGATTGTCAGAGATCTCAGCAATGTACTGTTTGAATACATTGGAGTGGCATGAGTGTTAGGTAGCAGATTGTATGGTCCCTTACCCCTATTCTGCCATGCCAGATGTGTGCATGGGGAGATAGCTCATGTGGTAGTCTCACAGCTCTATTGCAATAGGTGCTGTTTAGTGATGTTGGAGCTCAGCTCCTCACTCAGGGTTAGGTAAATACAATACTAAATGAAAGGTAAGTAGTTTGCAATCTCACTATAAGCAATCCTCAACAGAGGAAACTCTCAGTGCTTCAGACCTCACTGCCTCCATATTGTTCCTGGTGCTGTAGGACTCAACAGCATTTTTGAAAGTTCCCATTTCTTTGTCTTTTTGCAATTACAAGACCTCTGACACACTCTTCTCACACCCCTTGATTTTGGCTCTGGTGCTAACGACATACAGCCTGAAAAAGCTCAGTTTGATGTAGTTAAGTGCGAGTGTGTCTAGGGTTTCCTTGATGGCATCATCTCCTATGCTTCTGAAATTCTATTTCCTGGTGTACTGTGCAGGGAAATTGTCTTGGGTTCTATGAATTGTCCCAGTGCACCACTATTCTGCTAATGAGCCTAGCAGTCTTCTTGTATGCACAACAGCAGAAATCATATTTGGTAAACCTGGCTGATAAGCAATCTATAAAAATTCAATTGCTCATATTAGCCTGCAGTTCATGTATCAGCACAGTCCTTCAGGATTCAGTTCCTGCTTGGATTTTTGTCTTCTCTTCTTGAGCTATATGTCTAACAATGCAAAGTGTCTCTCAACCATTATTTAGACAGATGATATAGAATAGAGTCGGATCTGAATATTAACATGGAGGAGAAAATGAGGGTTTCCAAAAAATTGGATGATAATCCCTGTGAAAAGGACATCACAGTGAAGAATCATGTTTTCATACTGAATATTGATACATACATTGAATATTCAAAATACCTATTAAATGGAATCACTTTGTTTCAATTTTACAAACTGACCCACTTTTTTTCTTGAAAAAGAAAAGCAAAAGGCTTTTCTTCACTCTTAAGTACCCTTTCTAGAATAAGACTTTTATTTCATACTCTCTACATATTGTGTTACAAAATTTATGTTCCACGTCTGATCTATAACACAATTTTGTAAGATCTGTAGAGGAATCTGTGTCTTATATTTTTCTTTTGGATTAATTCTCGTTTTTACTTGGCTTTTCTGTGGAATTGTTAGACTCTTGGTTTTGCATATATTTATATCATCAAAATTATGCAAGATAAATTTGCATATAGATGTTTATGTATGATCTACTTTTTATTTACATTTCTTGATTTTCATTTGCCACATGGAACATGCTTTTCAAAATTTCAGTTAGTTCATACCAGAAAGGAAATTCATGTTTCACATCAAGAGGGATTTTTTTGAGAAAATTGTTTACCAACCACAGACTCAGTGACAAAACTCCATTATTTTGTACAAGTAGTCTAGAATGACTATGCACTTCCACTGTGTGCGTGTGTATGTGTGTGTTTGTGTGGGCAGGATTACATCCTGAATCAGCTGCCAAGGTGTGATGGAATAATGCAAAAATTAGAAGAAAAATCATGTCTGTTGTATTCCACAGCAGGAGTTCAGGTGGGTCTCTGGCTAGAAAATCAGAAGATAAAGGAGAAAGAGACACGAAAAGTAGATTCTGAGGCAAATTTATTATGACATTTTCTCTCTCTTGGTTAGGTAGGTCAGGCAGACCTGCAAGCACAGACCTCATGATTTTGTTTATGCATTTCTGTATCACTTAAGGGGAAAAAAATCTTTGGCTAAGAATAGTCCTGTGTTATATGATTTCAGAAAAACATTCTATATTGCCACTTGCAACTGTTTTATGCTGGGTCCTTACCTTTCCATTGAATTTGTACTTTAAATGCAGCTGTTTACCCTATGAGAGCTACTACAATGAGGACTTCTATCTTGAAAGCGGTGATTAAGATAGGAAATCACTAAGCCTCTTCAGCCTAGCAAACAGTCAGACAGGAAAGATTTCGTAGACATCTATAAAAGACTGAGTTGCATAGAGTGAGTAAGGGCATAAACTGAAGTTAAGAGGACATGCTCAAAACAAAGGCATTGTTCTTCACAATGTGTCTGATTGACCTGCAGGAGGCCCTGGTACATGTTGCTGTAGACTTCAAAAGGTCGGTGCTAGATTAAGAGGAAAGTGATCATTCTTACAGAAGAGAATTCTCTGAAGAGTTTTCAGTACAGAAATCTTTCTATTTGAAGATACCATGTCTGAATGAGGACATCCCTCAGACTCAAGTAGTTGACAGTCAAGAAATGTTCATCAGGTTTCCCCTTTCCATAAAGGCCCTTTTCTTACTTTGCCATTTGTGTTTAGACATTGTTGTTAGACATCAAGATTTTGAACTGGTATTTGTGTGGTCTTGTGTATTCTTGTTTTTAAAAAATATAAACTGTCATCTAAAATATTTTTAATAACAGAGGGAAACCTGACAGTCTCTGAATAATTTTCTTCTAGGGGCAGAACTTGTGAATGAATAAGAGAGCTTGTAAGTGAGGATATGCAGCTGGAGAATCTTGAAAAACAGGACAAATATGACCTTTACATAAAAAACAGAGCTGGATGCAGTGTTCCAGGTGGGGTCTCACCAGACCAGAGCAGAGGGGCAGAATCCCCTCCCTGGCCCTGCTGCCCACGCTGCTTTGGATGCAGCCCAGGACACGTTTGGCTCTCTGGGCTGTGAGTGCCCATGGCCGGGTCATGTCCAGCCTCTCACCCAGCAGCACCCCCAAGTCCTTCTCAGCAGGGCTGTTCTCCATCTGTTCATCCCCCAGCCTTTGCTGATACTGGAGGTTGCTCTGACCCCTCAAGTCAGCACTTGAACTTGGTGTTAAATTTCCCAAGGCTCCCATGGCCTCACTTCTTGAGCTTGTCCAGGTCCCTCTGGGTGGCATCCCATCCTTCAGGTGTGTCAATTGCACCACTCAGCTTGGTGTCATTCCAAAGTTTTCTGAGGGTGTACTTGATCCCTTTGTCTATGTTACTGGTGAATGTATTAAATAACACCAGTCCAAATGGATTCCTGAGAAACACCACTCATCACTGATGCCCCTTGGGACTCTGAGCCATTGATCACTACCCTCTGGATGCCATCTTCAACAATTTTGTAATCCATCTAACAGTCCACTCATCAAACCCATCTGCCTCCAATTTAGAGATAGAGATGTTGTGGAGGACAGTGTCAAAGTCTTTGCAGAAGTCCAGAAAAATGAGATCTGTAGCCCGTCCCTTGTCCACTGACATGGTCACTCCATCATAGAAGGCCACTGGATTGGTCAGGCAGGACCTGCTGTTGGTGAAGCCGTGCTGGCTGTCTTGAATCACCTCCATGTCCTCCATGTACCTTAGCACAGCTTCTAGGAGGATCTGTTCCATGGTCTTCCCAGGCATTGAGGTGACGCTGACGCATTAATAGTGTCCCAAGGTCCTCCTTTCTACCCTTTTAAAAGATAGATACAATGTTTCCCCTTTTCCAGTTATCTGGAACTTTCCCTGACTGCCAAGACTTTTCAAATACCATGGAGTTGGCTTGGCAACTACATCAGCCAATTTTCTCAAAACTCTGGGTTGTATTTCATTGGGTCTCATAGTCTCATACACATTCAGGTTCCTCAAGTGGCCATGAGCCAGACCACTACTTAGAGTGGGAGGGACTTTTCTTCCCTGGTCCCCGTCCTGCTGTCCATCCACTTGAGAGGTGTGGTAGGAGAGTTTGCCATTGAAGATTGAGTCAAAAAGTTGTTGAATACCTCAAGCTACTCCTTATCCCTGGTTACCAGTTTTCCAACATTGTTTATCAGGCAGATTCACCTTCTTTGACCTTCCTTTTCTGGCTAACCTACCTGTAGAAGCTCTTCTGGTTTTTCTTTGTGTCCCATGCTGGGGTCAGTCTCAGCTTTGCCTTGGTCTTCCTTAACCAATCCCTACACAACTGGACTTCATCTCTATACTCTTCACAGGTCACTAGTCCTATATTCAACTGCATTTGATTCATTCCCTTTAGTTTGACCAGCAGTTCCCTACTCAGCCATGCTGGTCTCTTGGCTTCCTTGAACAATTTCTTGCTCCTGGGGATTGCTAGCTCTTGTGCTCTATGGAAAGTGTCCTTAAAGATCTGCCAGCTCTGTTCTGTTCCCTTGTCCCTCGGGGCAGTCTCCCAAGGTATCCCACTGACTCATCTCCTTAAACAGCTGAAAGTCTGCTTTCCTAAAGTTCAGGAGCCTAACTTTGCTCCTTACCTCACTCATATCCCTCAGGACTGCAAACCCCTCCAGTGCATGATCACTGCAGCTCAGGCTGCCTCCAGTTTTGATGTCCTTGATTCGCTCCCTTACCTTGGTGACCATCAGATCCTGCATTACATCCTCTTTAGTAGGGCTATTACCTGGCTCAAGAAGTTTTCCTCCATGCGTTCCAGGAGTCTCCTGGATTGCCTACAGCTTGCTGTGCTACTTTCCCAGCAGATGTCAGGGTGGTTGAAGTGCCCCAGCAGGACAAGGGCCTACAGGCATAACGCCTCCTGTAGCCTGAGCAAGAAGGTTTCTTCCATAGGCTTCCCTTGATCAGAGACATGAGTTTGCCTCTGCAATATCTTGCACACAGACTGTCATGAAAAGGTAATGAAAAGCTGTGCTTTTTCTTTATTTTAAGGCTATTTTAACTGGCTTTTTCATTCACTCTAGTTTCATTGTGGAGCCTGCGTATCATATTAACTATGCATAAAGAAGAACATAGGAACAGGAGGAAAATTTGTGAAGAAAGCACATCAGCCAAGAGTAAGACTCAAGCAAGACTCTTTGGGTCCCTTTCTGCACTTTTTTTTGTGAACAGCTCCTTTTCAGGGGGAACTCATGCAAGATAAATTAATAATAAGGAGAGAAGGAAACACATCATGTAAGGCTTTGAAACTGATCCTTTTGATGTGTTGAAAAGTGGTATGAAAACATAGTGATGGACAGATTTTATATGATAGAGTATATTCAAACACACTGTGAAAAATCAAGTTCCTAATTCTTCAACAATTAAAGGTACCTGCTCATTTCTTCCTAGGATATTTTTTTTCAGTTTTGGCTTTTGATTTTGTTGTGGGTTTTTTTGTGAATTTTTCTCCTCTAACAATACACCATGATGGACTTCTAGCTCAGAAATTCCGTATTCTGGATAGGGGAGGGGTTATGCGTTGCTTTAAGTAGTTATTGGACTAGGTAGGTGCTTTTTGTACATTATTTTACAGTGTTCAGCTGAAAACAGTATTTTTAGTATCTCATTTTCCTGAACTCCAAAATCTTATTTAATACCTAGCAGACAAAAAGAAGACAGAAGAAAATGTTCATCTGAGTTATAATACTAAGAGAAAATATGAAATATAGAAGTTTTAAAACAAAGGAGTCTATCAATTAATATTGTTATTGTTTTACCATTTGGATACACTTTTCCCCATGCCAACATTCTGCAGGAACTCTGGTTTCTCGCTGCTTTTTATTGACTTTTTCATCGACTGTAATTTAATTGGGGAACCTCTATATCATACCTTTTCTTGATACTTGTATAATTTTGTTATACTCTTTATGTTACGAAACAAAGAATTATTCCTTTTTCCCCCCTACAATTTCAGTTTAAAATCACTCTTTTCTCTTCTTATATTGTACCCCAAGCGCTCAGTTGTGTTCACATCCTACTTGCAGTATGTGAGGTTATTGGAAGTAGTCTTCAGACTAGAATGTTCCAATGTAATCTAGGTTCTAGACTAGATTAAGCTTCAAAAGCAGTTTTTTATGGCAGGCTGGGTTGGCTATGCAGATTCAGCATCAGATATGCAGCACCACATACTTAAAAATCATAGCCCGTAGAGTCATTAAATAATGCATTATAAAGAAGTGAAAGGATCCTTACCTGCCCAGTGTTGATATTTTAATCTTCTTTCTTCTTTTACTTTTCTCTAACACAGGTTCAAAGACTATTGTCGATACTGCTGTGTTATTTGCCACCATTAAGCTGATTTTCAATTTATTTGACACCAGTGTCAAACTCGTGCTTCTCAAATAAGCCAGAAGAATTACTTTCAAGCTGTGGAGGAAATTACTCGTCATAACTTTGATTATTTGGTAAAAAACATGGATGTGAAGGAACTCAATATGGTTCAAGATGAATGAATGAAGAGTCCTTTTCACATTTCTACATTATAAAATTATAGAAAAATTATTAGTATTCATCATTGATAATAATTTAGAGACATCCTCAAATCATCAGCCTGATACAATCATTGCATACAAATCTTCTCTTGTCCATGCCCATCTGCGTGGACAAGGAAGATGGCAATGCCAAACGTTATGAAAGTTCCTAATGAAGGTGATTTATATCTCTCTTGCTTAGCTGTATGATAATTTCAGAACCACAGGTTAGCTGATGGCTGCTGGAGGCACGTATCTCACTGATACGCACATTCCTAAAAAACTCCTTTAGAATTTAGTGTATAAACAAAGAAGCATAAAGTAGTCATCCTGTAGAATCCTGTTAAAACATCTTTCTTGGGACTGTATCTTTGTGCTAGAGTGTTCTCCTACACTTGTATAACAATTCAAGCAATAATACGACAATTATATAACAATAGTGTATACACTTGTATAAATATGTTTCACCTGTCTGCCTGTTGGTGCAATATCTTGTGATCAAAGACTCAGAGGGAAACTCTGATGCAAAATAGCTTTTAGAGATTGGAAAATTCTTGGTTTCCTTGGAAGAATGGAGGAACTAAGTGCCTCGGAGCCTATGTACAACAGCAGTCTCTGTCACTTCTGCTGCTACAAGCTTTTGGCTGCCTGTCCTCAGGGCCAGTCCTGGTACTGTGTCCTTACATCAGGCTGCAGGGAAAGAGCTGTGTGAGAAAGAGCTGGGAGATGTTTCAGTAGAGCCTCCTGCCCTTGGCTCAGAAGCCAGGGTGAAATTCAGGCACTTACCAGGACTGCACAACAGCTATGACCCTGACACTTCCTGGCTTTATGCCCTCCTGGTCCAGGCTGGCAGATCTGACACCTTGGCTTGGCTTCGGACCTGCCCCAAGCCTGTACCTTGCCCACTGGCCTCTCAGGCTCTCAGCTGATTCTGATTTCTGTCACTAGCCTTGCCCTGCTCTTCCCGTGGCCAGAGAGACCACTGCCTGTCCTGCTCACATCCTCTTGTCTATGAGGCAACCCTGCCCTTTCAGAGTAGCTACCCTTTGCTGCTCCCTTGATTTTAAAGGAGAATTGCATGCACATATCGAGTACTAACTTTATTAAAGCTATTTTAAACCTTACTCCATGCAAGAATCTGTCAGAAAAGACATGCTTGTCAAAGGCCAAATCTACTGTCAGGAACAGCCAATAAAAAATAAAATATTAAAGGAAGAAGCCAAACTCTCTGCTTCATTAATGCCAATTTTCTTGACTTGAAATATTATAACAGAAACCTCTGAACAAAAATGACTGAGAGATGGCACCATCCCACATAACAATAACAGAATATTCCAGTGAGTTTATTATTAGTTTTATAATTAGTACAATTATAAAGAATTTATAATTTTTACTTTTCTCTAGAATTGTTCCTATTTTGTTGAGGTTTTTTTCCCTCAACTTGAAAAAGGAGAGAAAAAAATAAAAGGAAGAAAATTAATAAATGAAATGATAGAAATTCTAGAAAGACAGTTATCTAGTATAGAGATATTACAGAAATCTTCAAAGAGATTTGCTAATACCTGTTTCCATAGGTATTTTAGTTAAGCCAAAAGGAGTTGTTGGAATCTAAATCTTTCATTCAACATTGGTAGAACCAAATGCAAAAAAATTTATTGTTCAAGGCATATCACATGAAAAGGAATGAAATTTTAAAACCATGGAAATTTGTATTTTTATATGAGTTCTTTCTGCTATCTCTAGAACTCTTCCAAGGGAAGAATTTGTCTCAGTATGAAAGCAAAGATACTGCTATTTTCAGTGCCCTGACATGAAAATATGTGTTTTGGTTTAGGAACAGTATTCCACAATTTAGTGTTCCCAGTGAATTACTCCAAACCATGCGTAGTTCCATCACTCTCCACTCCCTCTGCACTGGGATAGAGAGGAGAATTAGAGGCACAAAAGGTAAAGATCATGGGTTGAGTTAAGTACAATTTACTGGAAACAGCAATGAAATGAGACAACGAACAGTAACAACAACAATACTAATGACAGAGCATACAAAAAACGGTGCACAATTCACGTGTGGTTGCTTACTGTGGAACACCTGGCAATAGGGAATACCTGATTGCTCCCTCCACCACACTACATGACCCAGAAGTGATCTCTTTCTCCATCCCCAAAAAGTGATGTGAGTTTGTATAGAATAATCTCTGGTCCTCCTGGCTACTGCAAAAAGTAGCCTTGTCCTAGGTGGAACCAAGACAATGTGGAATGAGGAAAAGAGGCATAAAAATTCTTGGAAGTATTTTGTTATCAGTGACCATGAAAATCTGTTGAAGTATTTTGCAATCATCTGATCCCATGTGAAGAGAGAAAGACATCTGCTGACGAATTAATGTCCAGATGGCCACTCCAAGAGCTAACAAGATGGCTTAATCAAATGCTAAAGGTGAAAGATGCTAGAGCCAGAACTGGATTTAGTTCATATGTTGTTACAAGGCTGCCAATGATTAGCTAGTAGAAAGGCTGCTTGCTTAAAGAACATGAAAATACAGCTTGCTAAAGTTCAGCAATATATAACTCAAGAACATAGTTAGAGGAGTGTTCAAGAAAGTCACCTTTGTGGTTCCGTAACTCAATACCAAAATCATATGTAAACATGAACATCATAGACTCATAGAATGGCCTGGGTTGCAAGGGACTTCAAAGATTATCTAGTTCCAGCCCCCTGGCATGAACAAGGACACCTCCTGCTAGTCCAGGTTGCTCAGAGTCCTGTCCAACCTGACCTTGAACACTTCCAGGGGTGGGGCATCCACAGCTTCTCTGGGCAACCTGTTCCAGTGACTCACCATGCTCACAGTAAAGAATTTCATCTTAACACATAATCTAAACCTATTCAGTTTAGTGCCATTCTCCCTTCTCCTATCACTACATGCTCTTGCAAACAAATAGATAGTAATTCCAAGCTTCTTGTAACTAACTGCTTTCCATCTTTCCTGTAAGTCCCCTCAGGTACCGGAAGGTTGCAATTAGGTCACCCTGAAGCCTTCTCTTTCCAGGCTCAAATTCCGCAATTCTTCCAGCCTTTGCTCATAGGAGAGGTGCTCCATCCCTTTGATCAACTTGGTGGCCTCCCCTGGGCTCACTCCCACTGGTCCGTGTCCTTCCTGTGTTAGGGATCTTAGGGCTGGATGCAGTACTCCCAGTGGAACCTCTCTTGACCTGCTGGTTTTGCTGCTTTTGATGTAGCCTAGGATGCAGTTGGCTTTCTCTTTATCTGTCTTGGATATCATGCCACTTAAACTGTCTTGGATAGAATCAGATAACTACAATTTCCCTAACCTCTGCCGGGGCCTGTCACAAATCCATGGATCAATAGTGGACTAAAGTAACCTGTGACCAGTCCTATGCCTTTCTTCTAATACATTGTAACATTTATGGAAGAAATGCCAATAAATTCTATGACATTCCTAGATGTCAGAGAAGCGATCTTCAGAAAAGATAACTTTGATCTTACAAAAACATTGAGTGGGTTATAAAAGAGAGCAGGTCCAAAATTATTTTATGCACATACGCAAAAACAAAGACAGACGTCAGTATTTCACATTCATCAGTGTTTAACTAGAGAGTGGGAAAGACAGAGGATGGGAAGATTTCTTCTGAAGAACATGGTAGGAGAAGCAACAGACTCTCTTGGGTTTAGGGGAATGATTTGTAGCACAGCCTTGCTCAAGTGGTTTGCTGAAAGCAAGAGAGTACTTTTTAGTATCTCTCCTCTGCTTCCTAAATATAACATTTGCTGGGGAAAAATTTTGGGACCTGCAATTATTATTGCAATTGCGTTCAGCAAAATACTCCCACCAATATTTCCAGGATGTCAGTGGAGAGACACTATTTGCCATGGCCAAGTAATGCTCAGGAAGATAATAGTGGCTGATGGCTCTTTGTCTTAATAGGCAATGTTTTAACACTGAATATAGTGCTCTAGGATGTCATCATAAGTGCATACAGGAGGTAGAGGAGAAACAGGAGCATTTCACAATCTAAAATGGCACAGCCACAGCCATTGATTCAGGGTCAGAGACAAGAATATCTTTGTCAACAAGACACTTCCCTCATGACTATTTATCCAGATGAAGCAAGGGATTCACTGTTGTTCCCTTTCTGTTCTCATAATCAGAAGTGGAAGTAAAAGTTCACTTTTCTGTGGTAGTTGTTTCTTTTGTTTTTTGAGGTTTTTGTTTGCTTTTTAAGCAGCAGAAGGAAAATGTTGAGAATCAGTAACAGGCTTTTATGCATGGAAATGGGCAGAAATTCACACCCTCAGGATTTAAGTCATTCACTCTTCAGCTTCCCTTCAGTGAACAGAATAAGGTCAGGACGTAACTGTAACTGTAACAAAGTTATTAATTATTAACAGAAACAGCAAGCACAACACTCACGATACATGGAAGTAAATAAAATTGGTTCATTTCCCTTTATGGGTTAATAAAATGTTACTTCACCATGTTTCCCTTTGGCTGACTTTCTTCTTTAGGGCTGGCTCAGTAACAGGTGAGCCAAGGATGGATTTGTTTCATCATATACTAATGACTCCTCTTTAATATTTTCTTGAGAACAAAGAGACTGTTTTTTTCTTTTGTATCTTGATTTATTGTTGACCTGTTCCATAAAAAAGAAGAAGTTTTCAAAAATGCCACTAATTTCTAAGTAGCACTTGGGCAACTTGGTGTCTTGCTTAAAGAGAGCTGTTGCAGAGAGAAATTTTCATTTTTTTGGTCTGGATTTTTTATTTTTTGTTTGGTTGTATGTTCTTTAATTTGGGTAGCAAATGTCACTTCCCTTCTTCCGCCTGCTAATAGATGCCATCATTATGAACTATTATTCATTAGGAGATGATAGAACTGTTTGGAAATAGAAGGTAAATCAATCCATAAAAATAATGGCTTCATTTTATTTTGTTAGAGTTAACCATTTTCAATTTTCTGTGAACATAATCCATTTCTGGTTCTGTAGGATACCAGTAGGACTTGTATGTCCAGCTTAATTATACTCAACATGAAAGAGCTGAGCTGATATGAGGTGAGAAATGTATTCTAACCATCATGCCACTTAAACAATTTGATCTTTATAATCAATACTTTATAGAATTCAAAGCTTCTTTGATTCTTTTTCTAACCATTTCCAGTGCTTACTCCAACTCAGTCATGCAATGAGAATGGCTACAAAAAGAGATGTGAAAAACAACTGGCTCAATCTGAAGCATGCCTGCTGCACGTGTTTGGTTAAGATTTCCCTGTTGCAGTGGCATAGGTACACTTTATTCTGATCACAGACTGCACTTGAAAGGGGGCAAGTACCATTAAGTGCCATGGAGGCGCCTGAGAATTGTTCAGTAATTGCAGCTGTAGGTGGGCAAAGAGCAGTGTTTCTCAGAATGTTCCCAATTAATTGGAGGAATTGGCCTGATGCACTTTAAGACTATGTTAACTTTCCAGCTCAGAAAGAGTATTCACCTTCAGTAACCTCAGATGATGAGATGAAAACTGAAAAGCACAATTTGTGCTTCAGACTCCCATCTGACTTTTCAAGACTGACTGAAGAAGAAAAAGTCTAAATGTTTTTTGCCAAAATACATAAAAAACACTGAAAGTCAGAGTAATATATTTATGGATTTATTATTTTTTCATATAAATTTAGTTTAAATAGAGAGTGTTGTATGTTAGGGAGTTTTGATTCACAAGTAGCAGCTGTTTTAAATTAAAATATCCCATGCAAAGCAATTAGTTGAATGTTTCTTTCATCATCATCATCATCATCATAGTCATCATCATCATCATCGTCATCATCATCATTTCTGAAATCTCATTCTTCTCCTAAGGTTTCTGATATTCCATACTCATGAGTAGTCTTGGTATAAGAACAGCATGGTGGTGGGCTTTGATACCATCCTATCCTGAAAATACTCAAATCTTTTTTTTGATATATTTTAACCATCTCCTATGCAGGGTTGATTTTGAGGTTGTTTTTGTTTGATTTTTTTTTTTTTTTTGGGGTGGTTTTGCTTTGTTTTTAGATTTTTTATTCCCATTGTATTTACTGGGCAAATTTTCAAACCCTTAGGAAATGTTAGCTTATGTGGGTTTCAGTTCCTAAAAGTGTTCACCTGTTATCAGTTTCAGAAGCACATGGTTGGCAGCAGCCCACTGGTTTCCAATTCAATTGCATCAGCCATGTTGCACTGCTTGAAGCAGAAAAAGATGTAACACTGCATTTTCTTACTTTTTGACCATCCTCTCAGATGATGAAAAGACTGCAAGATCTGCACTAATTGCATTTTCTGGATGAATTTTAAAAGTTGCATTAACTATCCTGTCAAAATGTGGGATTTTTGCATTGGTTGGGCTGTGGAATTTGGATATATAAATGCACAGTATCCAGTCCCTCCGATAAATGCAAGCACTGTGATGTGGCCAGTAATCTGCACAGATTCAATGATCACTGTAGCTGAGATTCTCCAAAAAATCAGGCATCAGCATGTGTTTAATGAAAGAGAAATTGGACACTGGGAAATTGTCCAGATCCTTTAATTTAAATGTCTCTGTTTGCCCTGAATTTTGAAATGGAGGTAGGGAACTGACAAACTAGCCATGAATACAAAGAAGTGGGTTTTTTTTATACAGTATTTTGAGCACAGTGTGTTCTATTTACTACCTGAATATATTGTAGCACCAGTGACACTGTGGTATTCATTGTTAGAAATAAGGAATAATTATCTGGCTGATACATTAATTTCTGCTATATGTACTGTTATCCAAAAAAGAATCTTGTTTGCAAGCTTTAAATGCACATATAAAAAAAAAAAATTTATTTATATGTTTACGTATAATTACATACAGAGACATGCATATACAGAGAGAAATAAATGCATAATTTTAAAATGCAGTATAATTAGGACTGCAAAATCACATCAATATGATGAAATTATTGTTACTGTACTTGAGATGTCTAACCACTGCAATACATGAATGTGAAAAATAAGTCTGTTCTGAAAAATAATGAAATCTGTGGAGCATAGAGTACAATTCTGCTTGGTGACATGTTATGTTCACCTAAAACTGTAATTCAGACAATTATGGAGAAATTCTAGCTACAGTAAAACAAATGCTCCTTATTTTGGCCTGCAGATTTCACTGCAGCCTAACAAAAAAAGGCAGCTCTTATACTGTTTTTTTTTCAAAGTATTTCTTTATCATCTGTTAAAATGGTGGTAATCTCCGATTTAATGCACTTTTGATACATTCTCTTAGAGGCAGAATGACCTTTACCACATCATTCAAGTCAAAGATGTTATTTTAACTTCGTTCCTGCACTCTTTGTCCCTCAAAGGGCTACAGATACAGTAGTTTTCATTTCCCATTTCTATTCCATTTTCTGATTGCCCTTTATCACATGTCTTCCTGTTCAGTACATTAAGTTGATCTTTCTGGAAGCTAGATCCTGAAACTCTACCCTGTTCGAAGCAATTTAGTCTGTCCAGCAGACAGACTTTCCGTTTTCTATTACGCAGAAAATTGGTTGTGTTTAATAGCTCTTGATTATTTCTGTTCATATACACTTAAAATCCTTACCCACGTAAACAAAGTGGATGAAAAAATTTCATGTAAAAAGTAATTTTTGTGGCTAATATAGAAATTTTATGATTAAGCTTTATCCATCACCTGCAATATTAGAGGTGGTGCATAATTACAGAAAACTCACTTGCTATATTATGTCAATGAAAGGAGCTCTGATATGATTGCTGGCTTAACTTGCTCCACTCTAAGGTACTTTGTTCAGTGAAAAGCCAAGTTAAAGACAGCTATAATGAAAAGAGCACTCTGATAAATTACAGACCTGATTCATTTTCTTGGCTTTGTTTCTGCCTAGTTTGCAAGGCCAGAATTGTCACAGCAGGACAAAAAGTGAAAGGATCACTGGAAGACCAAATGAGTACAGCATTAGCTTAAATTTACTTTTTTTTTTTTTTGATAGGATGCAAAAGACTAAGCAAAAAAACCTCCAACAAAAACCCAAAACCCCAAACCAAACCTACTGCATTAATGTAGGCAACACCCCTTAAAGACAAGAAATCAGTGAGTGCTGACAGTCTTTCTTGTTGTAAAATATGTACCCAATTTCACAATCTGAGTTATGGATCAGCTCTTGACATTAGCAAGTAGTATATGCCATAAACAACCTTTTGAATCACTAACTGTTCTTTTCCCTGTTTCTGATCTGCATCACCCAAGAAAATGCAGAACAGAGCACTGAATATTTAAGTTAATTCAGTTTAAGTTTCCAGTGTTGCCTAAATTTTAGGCAATAAATGTAATACTGTTTTGAGCCACATATATCGGATTTCACACAGGACTGCTGTATTTACATAGACCATATTTTAAAAGACCAGAAAAAAATGTATCCGGGATAAAAACGTTTAAAAAATACTATTAAAAATATCACTGGAGTCCTAGAGTAGTATATTTGGCCTCAGTCCACATCTTGTATGACCGTGTGGTGAGAAGAGAAAGCTGTAGCATTAACTTGGTCTCATAGGTCTGCTGATAAAACATCCCAGTGATGGTTAAAAGCCGGATGGCAAGGACATCAGTGTCCCATATGCAGCCCAAAAGATCCAGCATAGGCATCATGAAGGGCCTAAAGCAGAAAAATTGGATGGACAAATGATCCAGTCAGCGCTGGTGCTCAGAAGGATAAGTTAGAAACAAGGTGTAACATCAGCACGTGTCACCCTGGCATTGCCTGTTCTGAGGTCAGGCACCAGCTAGCAGACTTTTTGTGTACTGAGCTGTCTGCAAGGCTTCCAAGTACAGTCATGGTACTCCTGCATCCCTTGAAGAGCCACGGGCAGCTGCTATGGGAGACTCCACCCGGCACAGACCTGGCACTGACAGACGCCATGAAATGTACTCTATCCATTTTTGAATCCCATGTTACAAGGTGCTCGACCAGAACGAGACAGCCTTTCCCTTCCAAACACCAGGTGAGTGGGATGTCTTTTCACTCCCACACTGCCTGTATACGTGATAGACCTATTATGAGATTTCATATGCTCCAGTTTTATACTCAGGCTATTCAGTCAAATAAAAATTTTCTGAAAGCAGAATCTGAAGAATCAGATCTTGATTTGCTGTATTGGCTTGAAAGGAGGTATTTGTGAGATAAGGTTTGGAGGAAGTACTGCAGTGTGGAAATCTGCACCTATCTGCCAAGAAACAGTAAGCCAGAGCAGAGTGCTAGTGATTTGTTGCACAAGGTCTTCTGTCTGTTTTCATATTCTTAGCCTTATGATTAGCAGAATGTTATTACTGTAGAATGTTTCTGGTTAATTTACACAACTATTAAAAGATGGAACAAAAATAATTATCTACTGGAAAAATCAAAACATATTAACATGCTACAAATCCCTGTGATACTATGGTGGCCTGCTGTCTAAAACCACCTTCTTGAGGAAAGGAGGACAATGATATGCCCATAAGTGTTTTCTATATCTCATTTAAGCTACCTCACAAAAATAATTTTAAAGCATCTCTTAGTTGCTTTAATTAGTACACTTTTATCATTTCTACTGGCCACTCAAATTCCTTTTCTGTAACTTTCACAAACATTCACTAGCAAACTGCTGTAGTACATTATTCCTATGAGTTTTCACAATACTGGAATTTCTATTAAACTATCAGACACTTCAATGTTTTCGAGAGGCAGTGGGGAAATGTTTCTGGTATAGCTGTTCAGCACACCATTATGTCATATAGCACAGTGGAAGAAGTTATCAAAAATATGTAATTTTTTAGCAATACATTTCTGTGTTTTTCTGATTCAAAGTATTTTTCTTCGTGAATATCTTCCCAAATATAACTTGGCAATTAAAAAAAAAAAAAAAAATCTCCTTTAGGCTTACTCTTTTTCAGGGTGAGATATTTTCAAATTTTTTTTTTTTTACTGCTGCAGCACCAGGGGACACACAAGGTTGTCATTATTGGCTAGACAGCCATGAACATCTGCTGAAAATGAAACAGAGAAGTTTTCTCTACGAACTCCTAACAAGGTGTAAACTAAGACATGGTATAAACTCTCCTTCACAGCTTTCTTTGGGTCTTGATAAGCGGGGAATCAATCCTGGTGACTGTAGCCTCTCTCAGTATAGCTTTCTGTACTGAATTTCCAGACAGACAGAGGAATATCAAAAAAAGCGTTCAAAAAAAAGGTGTTGGTAATCTCATTGAGAATTTCCTATTTCTGATTCTTGAGGTAAATGTCTGGACACTATGCTTTCTGGAAATCCCTTTAACAGAAAAGTTAAAGCAACTTGTGTTGAACCATGTCCAGCAAAACGTGCATAAAAAGATGACAGTGCAAATGAAGACAGTCCTGACTATTGTGCTGAAGCCATCTCTCCTGGACAGAACAGGGCTGCACTCAGATGCTGGAGCCAGCTTTTCCCTGTTACGAAAGAGTTATCTTGTTTCTTCATAGCATGAGGGATCACACAAAGCTTTCATAGTTTAACATTCATATCCTGACAGCAGACCAACAGGACAGGAGGGAAGGCTTTCAATCTGCAGAGCTTACGCTACTCTCGTACTGAGGGTACAGGAAGTTCAGTGTATTTATTTGTAGAAGCTGTGTTATAAATCCTTGTTTTCAGCTGTTAAAGTGAGCTGTGAAGAGCTCAGGCCATTTGTGGTGAAGCTTATTGCCTTTGTAGCAGAGTGATAGTGAGGATCTCAGAACTTCAGATCATATAAAGGCTTCACTGAAATACTGATTGATGCAGTAGTTTTGGGAAATGCACGTCAGACATGCATGTCTTTTGCAGGCTTTTGAGTGCTGATGAGGTCAAGGGGCTGGTGTGGGGTGCACAGACCTATACAAAAGTGAGCAAAGAAGGCAAGACTAGTGAGTACAGAATAATCTACCACTAGTAATGCGAGGCCACAATATGACCACACATAATGCCTTCGTAAAAGATGCTGACTCGTTCAAGACTTAAGGGTAGTTAGCAACATTTTTTCTGTGTTATTTCTTGTTTTTGTGTTTGTTTGTTTGTTTGTTTTGTTTTTGTTGGTGGGGGAGAGGGTGTTTTATGATACTTTGTAAAATGGTAGGTAAAAACATGTTTCTTTTTACTGGCCCAGGATATTTGTGCTGATGGTTTTTCGGTGTTACTGCCTCATGAGGGTGAGGTTGGAAGTGCTTGTTGTGCCTTGCTGACAAGAATTCACACTTGCTTAAGCTCCTGAACTGAGCTCTAGATTTTATTGTGTGGAACAATAGCAATGCCAGCACCTATTGACTTTTGGCACTATGACAAGGTTTCCAAATCTGACACTGCTGGACTAGTATTTATTTTAAAAACCTCAATCATGTGGCACTACTGGATTCATTATGAAGAGAGAACTGTGACAATATCCAGATAATCTTTTGCCAATAGAAATTTAATTAGTTTGGGGTAATTTTGTGACGATTGAAGATCAGAAGATCAGGTGAAGCTTTGTAAAGTAATAATATATGCCCAAAAACAACAGAAAAAAGAAGCTGACATACTGCACTTATTCAAATTTCCCAAACCAAACAGGTATGTATGTTTAAAATTTTGGTTTAATTGAAGTAATAAATTGCAGACTTACCTGAAGCAGCTTCTCTTTTGCTAAAAGATACATAAAGAACTTCAACGAAATCTTTTAAACTGTTCTTCTTCCCTGCTTTCTCTGGTAGCTCTTCTCCCTAGGGAGAAGCCTTGGTGTTTAACTAGAACAGATTAAGAATCTCTAAGCAAATCTTTCCTATGCGTAGTGTTTCCAGCCAAAATTTGATTTAATAAAGTGTTTTCCTGATTCCAATTTGTATTCATCAACATAGCTCTTCCTTAAATTATATTGGGAGTATTTTATAAAATGAAATATTTAACATCCACACAGCAGTGAATTAGAGTTTATCTGTGAGATATCAGCAAATTTAGCAAGGGAAGAGCCTTTGCTAGATTTAGTGAGATTGTTTTACTCACAGAATGATGAAGTGGTAGCAGCTAATGCAAGTGTATTCTCTCTGTCTATGCCAGCACAAATGATTTGGGCAGCATATACCTGCATTCATCCTTGTTCCAACAGTGCAGCAGCATTACAGGATAGAGAGGGCTCATTTGTTTAGGACCATCTTACTCAGAATGGTTCGAAATCTCAAGTCCTCTAACTAGTGCATCTTGAAGTCCAACTTTGATGAAGACAGGCTATCACCCACTGAATGGGGCTTAAGTCTGTTTTATCTCTTACAAAACAATTTCAGTTTACTCTGAGAAATCCCATTTTTAGCAAGTTTTATTACAGAAAAAAAAAAAAGAAAGAAGGGTTACTAGACCAGTTCTAGCTTCAAGTGAAGTCTGCAAAGTTCCACTGTAAAAACATTGAGACTCTGACTCCACAAGTATTATTATTATAGTCATGTCATAGCTGTCTAGTAGTTAAGTGGGCTTTTCAGGAAAATTATGTTCTTAGGTACACCATTTATATATTTGAATGACTCCCTCAGAATGAATGCAGTAGTGTTAGTGGTTGCATGGCTACACGTAAGTAAACCTCTTACTTCTGGCAAGGCAAACCTTTAATCTTTTGGTCATTATACAGGCTGTGGGCTCTTTGGATGCATCTGCATGCAGCATTAATTGGTGCAGCACAGGATCTGGGAACTAGCAGGGGTCTCAGGTGTACAATCATAGTGCCACTTAAGGCATTGCACTGCACTTTTCAGCAGCACGAATTACTTTGGGAGAACTGATGAGTCAAGGTAGTTGCACTGGTTTTGACTTTGGAGCTAGCTTATCTATCTAGGCTCAAGTTTCTCTGTACGGTCCACACTGTGTTCTTGAGACATGCTCTAAATGATTCAGAGCCTAAAAACAGAAGTCATACACCCACCATCCAGTTCTACCACCCTTCTTCAACAGAAATGTTCAAACTACTCCAGTTTTGATTTAGTAGGTGCCTAGCTGGTTGTCTGCACTTTCAACTTTCAGGGTTGCAGCTACAGTCCAGGTCTTTTGAGGCTTTTACAACTCCAAGCAAAGCCATATTTTTGTATATCAACAAGAACCAGTGTTATGATAAGAGTGGCAGAGAAAAGGGCAGAATCAACTTGCATATGATATAATTATTTAATTTTTTGTTTCTTTTTAAAACACTGATTTTCTTAAATAAATATGATTATGCTACTCTGAAAATGTTGCAGGCTGACATTTCTTATTTCTTTCAGGGAAAGCAAATTCTGTCTGTTCTTACATGTTGTGCAGTATAATGGTGTGCAGCCCACACAGTGGGTAATTTGAATGAACAGCAGGCCTTCAAATTACACTAAAAGGGCTGTTATATTTTAAGCAGGGAACATTTTTATTACAGTCACATTCTTGACGTCCTACAAGATACACAGACATTTTGTCTTTATTAATATCAGACCAACAGGCAACTAGCTGAAATAAGCAGGCATCTCAAAATACCCATGAAGAGTTTACAAATACAGTTACTTCTGCTTTTTGATGCTGGGATATTTTTTACTGGGAGAAAACTCAGTTTTATACTCAGGAACTGTACCATGAATTGCATGCAGGAAGCCTCATCACATACAATCAGTGATTCACAGTTTCATTCAGAGCAGACAGCTACTAATGGCATTATTCACCCCAGTAAGCAGGGATTTGCGTAATGGGGCTTTCCAAAAGTATTAACACAACAGTGAAGGGAAGTGGCAGCTCAATATTTTCTATTAGTGTTTGACCTTTTATCATGCTTTGGACCTTGATACAGCCTTAGCTGCTTCCCTCTTTCCCTGGAAAAAGACCGGCCATTTTTCCTGTAGCTGTACAAGGACTCAAACAGACAGTAGACTTATATCCACATCTTTAATCTACGTTAGCTTTCTCACCTCGTTAGCTCCCCCCTTACTCATCCTCACTGTCTCTTTCCATTTCAAGGCTACAGAAGTTGTAGTTCATTATAAGGAACTGCTGTTCATTAGTGAAGTTCTCCCAACCATGGAAATTCCTTTCTAAAGACCTGCCACCCAAATAAAGTTAGCTAAAAGACTGGGAATTTCAAAATGTTCAAATGACAGTTAGCAAGATCTCTGTCACCTAAAAAAGAAAACAAACACATCTTGTGATTCATAAAAATGCACACATTTTAATGCTACTAAACACAAGGCAATGTAATTGTCTAGGCATTTTGTTAATCTTTCCACGTGGTTTATGTTGTGTCTTTATTGTCGACTGATATGCAGCATACACATATTCAAGAGACATATCCATAACTTGCAGGAAGGGTTCACGACCAGAAAGCTCCGCTAAGACTCAGCAAAGTCTATTCTTAGAACTGCTACCAGTAGACTAGATGAGCTTGGACATGTGAATTCACCTCTCCAGACCTCAAATTTACTCACCAAAATACAGTGACATCTGTCTGCCCTTGGGTTATGGTCTGGTATGTAATTGGGAAAGTTTTAATGTCCCTGTTATTGTTCATGCTTAAGGGTAAGTGAAGAACATGCAAACTGACTATAATCTATTCAAACTCGAGCAGTATTCTAAAAATTGAAGCTCTTTAGGTTCAGTTACTTGGCATACTGATTAGAAGGGCAAATAACTTCTGCCAATGAATAGAATCTCTGCTGAGAAATTTTGCCTACCCAAAACTGTCCTTTGGGATGTTGTTCCTGACACCTTGGCTAACAGCATTTCCAAACTGGCTTTGAATTTTGTAATATCCACTAAGCAGCCTTCACTTTACATTCTGTAAGACAATTCATAAACAATAAAGAAAAAATAAGTAAATATTTTAATTATTTGTTTGCTTCATCAAGCTATTTAATATTGCTTTATCAAGCTATTTAATATGACAATTCAGATGAAAGAATTTAAGTCTATTGTGGTTTTCTGGTCCACTGTGGCAATTCCACGTTTTTGTGTGGCTGGCAAGTTTACTCCGGATTGTGTAACACTAAGGATATGCAGAGCTGTTCAGAAGAGAGACTGTGTTCGCAAGGAGGATCAATGGATCTGACCTACTGGCTTCTGCAGGGAGTCCACCGTGGCAGGATGAACACGGAGCAATGGCAATTTGTAAGAAGGACCAGGTGTCATTGATGCCATGACATTTTATACTTCTCTACAGATATGCATAAGTGCACATATGCCAACAAAGACCATAAAAATGCTAATACATTTCACAGAGAAATATGCACAAGGACCATGGAGAAAACTGCAGTCATCAAAAAGTAAAGGGCAGATAGAAATATTTCCATCCTTTATATGGAACCCCAAAGAAAATTTAACAGTGTGGTGACAAGGGGGAATCTGATATTAATATTGTTAACAGGGTTTTTTAATTCCATTATTTACATAGTTCTAGTCACCTGGGAGATTGTAGCAAACTTGGCCAGCCATGCTGGTACACTGACAGGTGCCTGTGGCATTCAATGTCTCCCTTTCAGCCTTGACACGTAAAAATGAATTTCACTTGATCAGCTAAAGGGCAGAGTTTCTTATAGCTGAGAGAGAGTAACCTGTAAAATCATCAGCTATTCTTGGCAAGCTGATGGAACTCTGCTTGTTAAAACATTTCCAGAGACAAGTAGGATCTATGCAACAACAGAAATGCTGATGAGAGTGTTGGTTCAATGGTATAAAAGACTGATACTGTGCAACAGGGAAAGTGAAGCAGATCAGTCTATCACTGTATTTCATGACAATGAAAAAGAAATAAAGTTCTTAAACTTGCTTCATGCCAGTTGTCTTATTCAGGTTTTAGTTTCTGATTCATATTGATTTCAAAATGTTTGTTCTCTGTGTCAAATACTGCTGTAGTATTTGACATTTCATGACACAGTTAGGAGAGCAACCCACTTGGTGGTCAAGCAGTGAAAGACCATAGGGCTCAACTTAGCAGATGCCATTGGCAGATACATGACTCTACTTCCCACCGTGAATATCCTCAAGGAAGAGGTGAGTAACAGCAGTGCACACCTCTGCATACAACAGCACTGTGGAGAATAGTGAAAAGCATTCTTATACAAAGTTTCTGCTTCAAATCTAGTTGATAGATGGGAGGGGTAATAATAGACTTAGAACAGAGTCAAGGAGAGAGCATGAAAATCTCCTGCTGATATTCTGTGTATATTGCAAAAGCCAAAGAATTGCTAATGTGCAAATTTTGTGCACATACACTAAAGGTTTTCTAAACCAAACACAATTCCTGTCATGAGAGATATCTGCAAAGGCAATAGATTAAGCCACAGATATTAGGAAGAGTTTCAAATTAGTAGAATTCATGTCTAATAAGAAGTTGTCAATTTTTCCTGTATCATTACTTTGGTTCTACTCCTTATGCAGAATGAAGTTCAGCAGCAAATAGAGAAAGCAGCCCAGCAAATGGTAGAGGGCTCTCCTCCCCTCACTCCTCACATCTGACTATTGGTTGCAATTGAAGGATTTGAGTACCAATTAGATCTGTGATGTCACAACAACATATGATGAAAGTTTTCATTGCAAATAGGAAACAATAATGCCTGAATAAAACTAAAGTAATTGTAAAGGATGTAATACACTGTCTGTAACTAAAAAGGCAGTATCTTTCTCCAAATGTTTGATGTAATCCAAATATTAATACATAGGTAACATGCCAAGCAGTGAGCCTTAAACACAGAAAATAATAGCAAGTTTCAGACTGCTGTTTATCAACAAATGAGCAGTTCCTGGATGGGAATGTTGTGTGGCATTGAAAGTGCAAAAGTAATAAGATGGCTGTATGGAATTGTACAATCCTTTAGATTGGAAAAGACCTTCAACATCATCGAGTCCAATAGCTAACCAGGCATTACCAAGTCCACCACTTAAACTGTGTCCCTAAACACCTCATCTACACACCTTTTAATTACCTTCAGGGATGGTCGCTCAACCATATCTCTGGGCAGCCTGTCCTTGTCAACTTTTTGGTGAGGAAATTTTACCTAATAGCCAATCTAAACTTCCTCAAGTTGAATATAAAGTAATTTCCTCTTCTCCTGTTACTTGTTACTTGAGAGAACAGATCTACCTGCTTGTAGTGCAGCATAAGGGTGTTGAGACCCCAGGGTAGGACCCAAAACATCACCTTATTGAACCTTATACAGCTGGCTTGACCCATCGATCCAGACTGCTACTTCTGTTATAACTGATACAAATAACAACTGGTAATGTGTATATGGACTTTTTAAATGCTGTAAAATTAATAAAGCATGTATCAATGGCAAATTATATATATATATATATATATATATATATGTAATATTATTTACATATTCTCATTGCAAATCTGCTCTATCTGTCCTCAGGTGGAGATGAGAAAGAAAATATACGAAAAATATGTGCTCTGCTACTTCCTCTTTAGGGGAAGGACTCCTCACACTCTAGTGTGGGACCTCTCCTACAGGAAGCAGTCTTCCACAAACTTATCCATCATCAATCCTTCCCACAGGTTGCAGTCCTTCAGGAACTGCTCAACCACGGGTTCCCAGTGGAACCACAAGTCCTGCCAGCAAACCTGCTCCAGTGTGGACTCCTCTCTCTAAAGGTCTACATACCTTGCCAGGAGCCTGATCCAGTAAGGGCTTCCCACAGGGTCACAGGCTCCTTTGGGCACATCCGTCTGCTCCAGCGTGGGGTTCTCCATGGGCTGCACATGGATATCATCTCCACCATGGACCTCCAGGGGTTGCAGGGAGACAGATTGCTTCACTGCGGTCTTCAGCATGGGCTGCAGGGAAATTTCTGCTTGGACACCTGGAGCACCTCTCTCCCTCCTTCTGCACTGCCTTTCTGTCAGTAGAGTTGTTGCTCTCACTCCTCTCCTCTGGCTGCAAGTGACAGGCTTTTTTCCCCTCTTCTTAAATAGGTCAAGAAGTGCTGCCACTCTCACTGATGGGCTTGGCCCTGGACTGCAGTGCTGGAGTCAACTGGAACAAGATGTAGTGGACGTAGGGGAATCTTCTGCATCTTCTCATGGAAGCCATCCCTCTAACCTCTCCACTACCAAAACTTTGCCATGCAAATCCAATACAGCCCTTAAGTAGTTTACACCTAAGGGCTGCTGTAAAACCTAGATGGATTGCCCTCCTTTAAGGGGAACAAAAAAATGGATTGATTAAGAACAGAAGGACTGCACCGTTATAGAAATTTCCTTCCTTTTTAAAAATTTTGTTTTCAGGTTCAGTCCAAGTAGCTTACATAATGTTTCAATTTGTTAAGGCATTATGCTAATATGGATTTAAGTTCTTGGCCACCTAGACCATCATTTGTCCTGCTAGATGTAGTTACATTTGCAATAGCTAAGCTGTCTTTGCTGATTCTCAGTCTCATGTAAATGTTAAAGAAAGGAGTAATCTCAGTTCTGAAATTCTGCTTCTTCTTTGTTTCCAGAGGTATCTAAACTCTTGGTCCAAAAATAATTTATGTACAGTAATTTACTGGCAGCTGTGAACAACAGAGTTAAGATCAATGAATGACGTGGTTAATGTCATTCATCTATGTTTATTAAGCCACAGGTTTCTTAACCTTCCTCCTTCACAGAATTTTCCTTCAGGATGCCTGGCTGACGATGGGTCAAGCACAGTGTGGGGTTTAGTGTGAATATTGATCAGTAAATGGAAAGACTGCTCTTAACAAACAAATTTATATCCAGTATATTGTGCCACAAATGCTTGTATAAACTAATAAAGACAGAAGTAGTCCAGTTTTCTATAAAGTGTTCTTAACAATTTAGAGATTCCACAAACTTCTAATAACTTTCCTAATAATAGTAAATACGGTTTATGGATTTCTAAGAAAGCTTAGTTACTTTTTTCTCCTCAAGTAAGTTGATTGTGACCCTTTTTATGCTTACAACAAAGAAATTTTCTTTTTCTGTTCCTCTTTGGTTCTTATAAATGCCATCAATATATTTTTTTTTGAAACAATCATGTTAAATACTGAGCAGTGCTACACTTTCTTACCCTTTCAGAGAAAATCAGGTTAAATGCAGTTAGCTATCGATTTTCAGTGACAATTACACTCTCCCCTGAGTACCCCAGAAAGATATTAGAGAATGCACTCAACGGCCTATCTCTTTCAATCACCTTTATGGTATCTGACATCCCAGAAGCCAATGAGGGTTAAACCTTGTCTTCCTTTCCCTGTAAATCAGCAGCAAATCTCTTGCTCTCAAGTGTTTAGAAGCAAGTTCTGGAGTTATGACCCTCATATAGGCAATAAGGCAAAAACGTGTTCTTGTTCCATTCCCTTCACCAGGAATCAGGTTAAAACTTAAAAATTTTGGTTCAGAGTAGTACAGTCAATAATGGAGATTGCAAGTCAATAAGGTGTCTAAAGGCAACTGTATTCATCCTGTTGAGATGTGAGTGAGAAAGATTGGGCTGAAATCCACTGAAAACTAGTGGAGAAGAAAATGGCACTCTATGGAATCTGACAATATTTTCTCCAAACTACCAGTTTCATCTACTGTCTGTACAGAATGACATGTCCTGCAATTTAGCTGGACTAGCTGCTTGCTTTTATTGCAAGCTAAGAGCTAGGCAGGATTTTATTGCAACAATATTTTTTAAAATTTATTTGTAACTTTTGTGTGCAACACGAAGTTTCCTTGCAAAAAAAAAAAAA